>CM077247.1:6209126-6324126 GCA_039654775.1 Spinibarbus caldwelli
GATCTCATACAATTAAGTATGCTCACGCAGTTATGTTGCCTTTCAGTCAGTCACGTTCGACGTTACGTCATAGTGACTGATGTAAATGGAATCTTGCCAGAGAGCCCAGTCACCTTCGAGTGTTAACAAAACAAGCCAAAATCAGTTGGCGTGCATGCTTTGCATCACACACCCCGCCCCCGCAGCACGGGTATAAAAGGAGAGCGCGTGCAGACGCACATCAGCTTTTCGCTTTGGAGCCGAGCCTTCCTGCTTGGGCAATCACCGAAGACAGTGTCTACAGACAGCGAGTGTGTTGGTGTTACGGCGCGTCAGCGGGGGTTGCCGATCCAGTGCTGCCCCAGGGTGACGAAAGTCACGGCGCGGGCCCTGGGTCAGACGATGTCCACATTGGTGGTCCAGGAGAGCCACCTATGGTTGACCTTGGTGGATATGAGGGAGGCGGACAAGCATCACTTCTTAGACTCCACGATCTCCCAGGCTGGCCTATTCGGTGAAGCGGTGGAGGGCTTTGCCCAACATTTCTTAGCCGCACAGAAGCAGACGGAGGCGTTCTGTCATATCCTGCCCCGGCGGTCCGCTGCTGTCTCCACCCCACCGCCGGCTGCAGTCCCTCCGTCTGCTCGTCGCCGAGGGTGCCCTCCTGCTGCCTCCACCTCCGCTCCAGCTCGACCTCAGCAGCAGCCTTCACAATGGCCGCAGCGTGGAGCTGGCCACAGGAAAGCGGCGCAGCCCGTCTCCGACCCTGCCTAGCCCGTAAAGCGTCAGGGCAGGCAGCGTCCCTGAGACGGGCGACCCAGTGTCCTTGGATCCTGCTCTTCAGGAGATGATGTCCGCACCACTCCTTCCCACGGAGGAGGGCCGGGTGGAGAATCTTTGGTTTCCTTTTTGTTCTGTTCTGCCACTGGCTCCTCAGCCAGTGGTACCCATAACCTCAAAAAAAGAGCAGTTTCCTTTCTCTCCGGGTCCCAAGAGGGCGAGGATGGCAGTGCGCGAGACACAGTCTCCACACTCCCATTCCCCCTCTCCTTTCGCCAGTGGGCAGCAGGATCCGGTTCGAGGATGCGATGCCTCCTCACGTGCCCCCTGCTCAGCTGTGGAGCCAAGTAAGTGTCGCACCGCGCACTCAGACCCCACTCTGGGACGCACTGCCTTCCGGGTTGGGTCCCTGTGTTCCACTTCGCTGCCCCAGTGCGGGTACATTGGTGGTTCCCCTAGTCCTATGCAATTCAGTTCGCCCGGCACCCTCCCAAGTTCTGGGGCATTCGGTTCACCTCTGTGCTGGGCAAAGATACTCCTGTCTTGCGTGCAGAGATCGCGGTCCTCCTGGCGAAGGATGTGATACAGTCGGTCCCTCCAGCCGAGATGAGGTCAGGGTTTTACAGCCCTTACTTCATCGTACCCAAGAAAGGCGGTGGGTTACGACCAATCTTGGACCTGCGTGTTCTGAACCGGGCCCTTCACAAGCTCCTGTTCAGGATGTTGACGCTGAGATGCATCTTTCAATGCATCCGTCCTTTCAATTGATTCGCAGCGATCGACCTGAAGGACGCGTACTTTCATGTCTCGATCCTCCCTTGACACAGATCGTTTCTCCACTTTGCGTTCGAAGGGCGAGCATATCAGTACAAGGTCCTCCCCTTCGGGCTGCCTCTGTCGCCTCGTGTCTTCACCAAGGTGGTGGAGGCAGCCCTTGTTCCATTAAGGGAAGCAGGCATTCGCATTCTCAACTACCTCGACGACTGGCTCATACTGGCCCAGTCTCGATCGCAGTTGTGTGAACACAGGGACACGGTGCTCAGCCACCTCAGCCGGTTGGGGCTTTGGGTCAACTGGGAAAAGTGCAAACTCTCCCCTGTGCAGAGGATCTCTTTTCTAGGCATAGAGTTGGACTCGGTCAACCTCACAGCACGTCTCTCAGTAGAGCGTGCTCAGTTGATGCTGAACTGCCTGGAGTCTTTCCAATGCAAGAGGGCGGTTCCACTGAAACAGTTTCAGAGGCTCCTGGGGCATATGGCATCCACAGCCGCTGTCACGCCGCTCGGTTTGCTTCATATGAGACCGCTTCAGCATTGGCTTCACGACCGGGTCCCGAGATGGGCATGGCGACGCGGCACGTACTGGGTCACCTTAGTCACCCCGTCCTGCCGTCAGACCTTCAGCCCGTGGTCGGATCTTGCTTTTCTTCGGGCAGGAGTTCCCCTAGTGCAAGTGTCCAGGCATGTTGTTGTATCAACAGAATTTCTATTTCAAATAAATGTTTTTTTTTTGTTTGTTTTTTTTTTTTCATCAAACAATCCAGAAAAAAAAATCTTGGTTTTCACAAAAATATGAAGCAGCACAGCTGTTTTCAGCATTGATAATACTGGTTTCTTGAGCACAAATCAGCATATAGAATGATTTCTGATGGATCATGTGACACTGAAGAGTAAAGACTGGAGTACTGATACTGAAAATTCGGCTTTAGCATCACAGGAATAAATTACTTTTTAAAATATATTGAAATAGAATTTTTAAATTGTAATAATAGTTCACAATATTACTATTTTTACTGTGTTTTTGATTAAATATATGCAGGCATATTTATTAAAAATCTTACCACCCCAAACTTTTGAATGGCAGTGTATATTATGCAGTAATTTGACATAAAACTAGTTGTTGACTGTTCTTCTGTTCGTACAGCACATATCAACAAACTTGCTCCCAAATTAAGGGAGTAATTTCGGTTATACAGTAGTCAGTATGTTTTGTAACCAAACTGTTATGTTCAGATACTCCAAACAGGATTAGCAACAGTATTCTGCAGCAGTGTAAGCATAACCATAGAGAGCAAATGTCTCATTCCTGCACTCCTGAAAACACACACACAAAAATTTATCCAGCTTCACTGCAATGCCTAGTTGTGCTTCCTCTCACCATGTCTCCAAAGGTGCTGATGTGTGGAATTATGGGGCTTCATCAACATCAATATAGAAGATGGGAGTAGCTCATCTGTCTTCATGCACGCCCAGCAGAAAACACCTGCTGCATCTTTTACATCTATCTACATTTACAATCCACACACACACAATCAAAAATCTAAACAGTGTACCTGCAGGGCCATTATTTTATACCGATATACTGGAAGAAATCAGTGTGACAGGAGGTTTCAGATGTCCTTATTTGATCACAGCTCAACATCACGTAAGAAACTAGAGCGCTGGCAACAGACTGCAGGAGCAGAGGTCAGGAAATGTGTAATCCAATCGACACTATAGGAAGAAGCATTTCCAGCACACAGATTGTGTTCTATTTGACACAGCATGCCAGATGTTGGTTCTCTGTGACAGTCCAGAAATCTGTTGCACTTTTGGTTCAAATCTGTGCACATAGCTAAAACTGTGAAATACAATAACTACTGACTCATATTTCAGCTGTACAGTAACTCTTCTTTAAAGATTTTTAAGTATGTTTCTCTTCTGTAATATGTCAAATCCAAGGGTTCACTGTAGTGCCGTATTTCTGCTGTCCATAGTGGACTGTTTCACATTTATATGGGCGGTTATATAAATAAGTGCATGATAAATTATTTATTACATGAGCTATTGAAAGCATTTTTTTGAATTAGATTGTGACTTGCAGGCAAAACACATAATTTGTCGGGACTTTGTTTTATGGACTGATATGTGTTCTTTTCATGCAGACTTAATCGATACTGTGAATTTTATGGTGAAGTAGTTCCTAGTCTGGCACACTGTTGATGTAGTGTTCTTCAGCAATAACATGAACAATCATTTTTTTTAAAATTTATTTAAAAAATATTATTTTTTATGTAAAATTACTTTTTTTGTATTTTAATTCTTTATTCCTTACGATTTATTTTGTTGTTTTTGTGCCATGTTTCGCATCTGCGTTTATGATCTCATTAATCACAACATGTTTTGACAACGTGTTATTCAGAGTCAGCAAATGTTTTCAGAGCTGATTATCTTTACTTCACCAAGCCATAAATGAGCAGGTATATGACACACAAAATTGGCACAGAGCCTGATCACAAAAGCTCATCATATTTGCCAGGTGCTCTTTTATTGGTTTAAACATAAGTGGTCTTTTATTTATTTATTTATTTATGTTATTTTTTTGTGTGCAGGCTGCACAAAGCATTTTGAAGTAGATGCTAATGTAGCCCTGAGTGCATTATCCTTCAGTAAGCAGACAGAGCAGCATTATCCTCTCTCAAGCTCAGAGTCTTAGTGTTGCTTCATTTGTATTAATTAGTAAATGAGACTTTAAAGTCTGTAGTGTGATGAATTAAAATGTTTGTTAGAGTTCCTTAAAGTAAATAGTGCAACTTTTCCTTCCCTGAATTTCTCGTAGTAAGAGATAAGCATTAATTAAATGATTCAGCTCATTTATTTATTTATTTATTTATTTGCACTTTATTTTCTTAGATTTTTTGCACTGAAATTTGAAGCCTCGGACACATAAGCAAACATTTTATTTTGCTCTTATTTAATTATTCTCGTATTTGGCTAGAGGAAAGTCTTGCACCTCATTAAAATTATTTAATCCACTGTCAATTGCTTGTTAGCCCAAATCACTAATGACTTTGCATTTACTGGAAGCAAGACGAAATGACTTGTCAGTGGAGGAAGTGCAATTGTAGAATTTCTGCAATCATATTGAAAATCTGAGCTGACTGGACTGCTTGTCTTTTGATGATTAGGGGAAGGATGCATATTGATCGGCTTGATTAGATTACATGGCATTAGAGGGGGAAAAACTATTTCGGTTAGTCTGAGTTTAAGAATTGGGCATTATTGATTGTGTGTTTTTGTTCATAGACTGAAAGATAAGTTCATTTCGCTCTGATTTCACAAACAGCACGACACAGGGATGGAATTGTTTAATGTCTTACACTCGTACGAGCTTTATTCTTATCCGCATGGCTAAGCACCTCTCAGGGAATGTTTACACCTGTGTTTTGAAGTTTAAATTCAGGATGTGGTATTGGAGCCGGCCTCTATAATTAAAGCGCACCTGACTGCTGAGCTAATGTCTTGTGGAAAGCAATAATGAGCAGAGAGTGATGATGCGTTCCACTTGGTGGCGTCACCGTTCAATATGTTCCTCGCACATTTTGCGACACCAGCCCGCAGCCAAGTGTTACGCATCCTCCCATAAAAGCTCTACATATGCAACTGTGCCGTGTGTCGTGTTTTTGTAGGTGCTCGGTGCTTGCAAGTGTTCTTATTGCTCTGTGGTTTCTGTCTCAGAGCTATACACTGCTCTCAATAGCATTGAAGAAGTGCTGTCTGTGTGGCATTGCCATGGGTTAGCAGCATGACATGATGGAGCATGACAGGGATAGGATGAAAAGGTCACCTCTGGCATGCTGCCGTTTCAACCATGTGATGAGCAGCTTGGCATTTGTGGTGTTCACCAGTGCATTGTGCAGCAATCAGAGCAGAGCAGGCAATCAACTACAGCATTCAATCTTCCATTAATGCATTTTTATTCAATGCTTAATGGAATATATTGGGTTTGGTACATGTTAAGCTCAATTGACAGTATTTGTGCCATGATGTTGATTAATACAAAAACTAATTTTGACTTGATCATGATTTTTTTTTTTTTTTAAGCTGGTTTACAGTGAGGCACTTACAGTGGAAGTGGAGGGGACCAAACTGCATAGATTAAAATATTCACGTTTCAAGAGTATAGCCACGAGATGTAAATATGCATGCTAAATTGAAAAATCCCTTTTTCTGTGTAAAATGATATTCATATTTTAAATCTCAAATAATACAGCTGTTATACAAGTTTAACAGAAGAATTAAGTGCTTTTATAAAAGAAGCTCCACATTTCTTCTTTTAAATCCTTCAAAATTGCCCTAATTTTCTTCCATTGAAAGTGCCTCACCATAATTTTGATTTTTTTTTTCAATCAAATCAATAAAATGCTGTCAGCTGAGCTTAACAATATACTTTAATTCATATTGTTACTTTTTTATTTCTGCTTTTAAATCTATATAAAGATTTGCTTCCATTGTAAATGCGTGCATTTTTTTAAAGAGCCAAAATATTTTTTTTATGGCAATCAGCAAAATTCCACCAGTGCTTTCATTTTAGCTTAACACAAACTGATCTCTGAATATTACCTTAATTCAAAATATGACTTTTATAAGCTTTACATTTCTGCTTTTAAATTTACTTCCATTCAAAGCGCCTCACCGGAACCTTGATTTTTGCTTCTTTTTTAATTTTGTTTTTTGGTGGTAAACAACAAAATGGCACCATTTCTGTCAAATTGAGCTTAACATGTATTGAACCCAGGATATTACTTTAATTCATATTGTGCCTTTTATAAAATTATAAGCTTTTTTTTTTTTTGCTTTTTATATCCTTATAAAAAATTGGGCCCATTTTCTTCCAATGTTAGTGCCTTACCTTAACGTTGTAAGCCTCATTTACTTCCATTGTAAATTCTCTATAATATTTACAGCATTGGCGTGTATTGAACACAGAATATTACTTATTCATATCGTGACTTGCCTGTTACATTTCACCGCGATGATAATGCAGAATTCTGTGTGAATTTAACGTCAACTCTCATTGTTTGATGTGATTGGAGTGCAATTGCATAGGTGCTCATTGTAAAATGGGCAAATTGCAGCTTGCAGTACCGCGATGGGGAAAAGACATGTTTGAGACACGCGCAGACAGTGTAATTATAGTAAACAAGGGTCAAATGAGCATCTTCCAGTGCGATGGGATCCTATAAATGCAGAATTCACCCTCCAGCCAGAACTGTGTGTACCGATTAAGATGAGTACCAGTAATGACGACGAAGAGGAGGGTGCTGGTTGTGGGTTTGGATGCCCTGCTGCGATCGCGCTGATGCGGAGCGTCGTCTAGGAAGGCTGAAGCCAAGCTGGAGTCAACTCTCACAGCAGGGCTACGGTGCTTGAGGAGAGCCCATTAAATAAGTAATTAAAAGCAGATAATGAAGGGGCCAGTCGCCAGCAGGGGCTCGGCCTGACTGACTGCCTGACTGAGCCAGACAGACCTTCTGAAGGGCTACGATGGCCTCCCCCCCTCCTGGGTCAGGCTTAAACACCAGTGAATGTGTATCTGTTTGTGTGTTATTTCACAGAGCTTAACGTTCAGCAGGATCGGAGCTTGCTGAATGAGCTTCGGTGTGATAAATGAAACATCTGGTGGGAAAAATGATTTAATAACTTTAATGAGTGTGAAAATGCTTTTTTCTGTACGTACCATCCTGCGTTTTGCTGCAGCTACCACTGATTTATTTTCTAACTGCAAAATACGCTGTTCTCCTTCGGATTTCGATGCTCGCGTATCCCCGTATGACTTTCACGCTCTTCAGGTATCTTCAGCAGAGCACTGTAGTGTTGTGAATTGGTGCCATGCCTCAGGAGACCCGGATGCTACTCAGCAGATAATAAACACCACATCAGTGCCATGCTAATGAAGACGGATAGAGCACAGCCAGAACGAAAGATTTATTTTCTGCAGAGGGTCACAATGTAATTGTTACCTCAATTACAAACGATAAAGGATTAGAGTGACAGAGGGAGTAGAGACACACCAAGGGTGTGTGGTCTGTGCACTTAATGTTTTCACTGGTGCTTTCTTTATTGGACTTTCAAGGTGACCATAGCATTGGTATTCGATTCAGGGTGATGAGCGCTTCTGAGAATAAATGGTTGGAGGTTGGCGGGGTCAGTGCCGGTCGGAGCCATCCGAAGCGTTTTTGTTAAACGTTTGTGGAATGGAGCAATAGTGTGTTAGAGTTTACACAGCAGGTGGATTGGTTCATTGGCTTATTATGTTACACATTCTCAGTGGGTTTGGGAGGGGGGAGATAATTGATGCAGAAAATTAGAAAGGTTGTGGAACGCTTATAAACTCTGACCCACTGTTTTCTGCAGCGCTTTCAGTGGCAGCACTCACGATGAACCTTCTGCGCCATTATATTTTATGTTAAAGAAATATTTTTAAAGACAATAATAACACTTTTATAATAGACAGTGGATGTATCTGCATGCACAACAATATGATTTAGCCTAAAAAATATTCTAAAAACCAGACAACATAGGCAAATTGTGTTTTTCTTGTTTTGAAATCCATATGTATATTGAATCTGGTGCAAATATTTTAGAACTTTTCACTGATAACAGAGCACTGTATAAGGTGTTTGCCTGACTTTAAACAACATTTATTTATAATGTTACAGAAGATTCCTATTTAAAAAAAAAAAAAAAAAAAAATTAAAAAAAGTGGTGTCCTTTTAAACATTATGTTCTTCAAAGAATCCTGAAAAAACTTTATTTTATTTCATTTCATTTCATTTCATTTCCAGTAAACAATATAACCGGAACAGAGAACAAATCACTACAGTGACTCAAACAAGTACATTCTCATGGAAATGGTCATTAACTGTATTATTTATTTCTTATTATTATTATGATTATTAAAATTAAAAATATAAATTGTAACATAACTATAATATGAATATATTATAAATATATTCACTAAATAATAATAAAATAATAAAAATAATAAAATTATTTAGTGTATATAATATATGTACTTTATATATATATATATATATACATACATACATACATACTATAATTTTATTATATATTAGAGCATACAAAAAGTTTCTTATTAATAATTTTATTTTTTCATTACTATTATTATTTTTATTGTGTTGCATTTAAAGTAACTAAACTGAAAAAGCAGCAACAAATGATGTGTGTGAGTGTGTGCGAATGTGAGAGAGGTAACTTTTAATCTTGCCATTCCTGACTTTGTATTGTGACATTTCCATCTAAAGTGACGAATTGGCTTCTTGTACCCATCGCCTTCTGTGCAGCGATATATCACATTGTCATCTGACAGAAGAGGGTGAGAAGTCAAACCATACAGGTGTCCAGGATGGTGGAGGAAGGGTCCCTGAACTCATTATCAGTACGCCTGAAGTCTCTCACAGGGACTTTCTTTTCATTTGAAAATGAGGACCTCCAGAATATTCAGGAACAAACATAATGGCGGCTGCTGTCTGACGTTACCCCAACTGTTCCCCTCAGAGTCCGAGTGAGATGGGATTCATTCTGCCATGTGTCATACCCCCGATGAATCAGGTAGCAGTGTAATGTCAAACTCCTGATGATAAGCCACGTTCTTTCTAATGAAAACCATCGCTCGGAGACCTTAGGGGTTTACCTAATGCCATCTCTTGGCTCGACTAAGGGCAAGAGAAATGCCAGGAACAATGCCAACTTGGCATACCACTGAGGGTTTTTTTTTCTTTTTCCTGACAAGCCATATATAGAAAGGTCTCGTTTTACTTTTGGAGACTGCAAGATTTGAACTCTGTCTGCGTGGATTTTTCAAAAGCCAAATTTTCCACACAGCCTGCAGGCAGAAAGGTGCTCGCAGAGAGGGTCTAATTAAAACAGCATACTACAACTTTCTAACTAGAGACTCTTTTGAGTTGTGTGATGAGGGATACGACTTGACTCAAATCGTCAGTGTCTTGCCCTTCTCTCACTGGCCCGAGTCCAGACTCATGATAGCTTGTGACAAACAGACCCCTGCTGGAAACGTGATGAGGCACACCTGATTCTTTTCATCCTTCATCGCCCTTATTGAAATAATCCAGTATCACATCTTCATGTTATCTGTCCTCAATGTCCAGATATCAGGATTTGGCAAAAAGAATCAGAGTGTGAATTTGCAGGAGGTATTCTAATATTATATGTATAACAGTGTTAATTAGCAATTGAAAAATGGCTACTCTGAGTAGAAAAACTTTTTTAAAGTGTTTATGCTCTCTAATATAAGCAAACATAACATTTCTGGCTTTTTAGTGGAGTGCTCATTTTAGTCGAGCATCTGCTGCATGTTACTGGCCAAGTTTAAAACCATTATTTTAGCTTGATGATTGATTTACAGCTGATCTGTTGGCTATGTCTTGTCCTGGTCGTTTTGTTTTGTTTTACAATACTAACTTGTGATCAGGTCACCTGAGACAGACGGTAATGGTGTAAACAGGTCATATTATACTACTACTTCTTTTTTCTCGCCATTTTCTGTTTTAAATGACTTCGAGCTGTGGAAAAGGTGCTCAATACATAAACAAATTATTTTTATTTCATTTTTTAATTTATTTTGCTCAAATTTTATTTTAATTTGATTTATTTTATTTTAGTTTAGTTTAACTTGTGATCAGGTCACCTGAGACAGATGGCAATGGTGTAAACAAGTCATATTATACTTGTTCTAATGCAAGCAGACAAGCAATGTAACATGTAACACGATTAGTCACAAGCCATTAAAGAGGTTGTGAACATTTACAGTACATGACACATGTATAGTGATCGCTTTCAGTCTAGTCGAAAGCCTGTTTCTCAAGACATCATCCTCATTAGATCTGCATTCATTATATTTCATGTTTTTCATCTGGAATTTCATTCTGAGAGAGAACTTGTACTTCATTCCATTTCATCTCGCTTCAAAGGCCTCATCTGAAGAAGCGTCCCTGTGCTCAATTAGTCAAGACTCCATTCCTTGAAGTCATTTTCTGTCTGGAACAAGAAAGCACTTTTACCCATGACGAGCCTTTTAACCTATCTTGGCGACAGCTACACCTTAATGTATAAAATAAATACAAACTAACAGCAAAATGCAAATTGTAAGTGGGTTTTGGGATAAACAAAGCCACTCGTTAACTGTAAAATATCTATTAAGCAAAACAAATGCGCACATTTGATTAACACACACACACACACACACACACACACACACACACAATTTGAATAAAGGAGTGCAGAGGTTTGCAGAAAATCTTGTCATGCTGCTCATACATGTCGAGCCTAATAGCTTCCCTCAGCCTCTCTGGCTCGTGGTGCAGCTCTGAGAAATGAGTAATTGAGAGCAAAGCATCTTGGTCAACAAAACTACTGTTCTTATTAAGTGCAAGTTTGCCTCTGGCTGAACATTCAGGTGTCTGCTTCAGGGGTTTCCAACGGCTTATAAAAAATGGTGGTTATAATTGGGTTTCTTATTTATTTCTTTATTTTATTTGTTTATTAAAAATTTTTCCCTAAAACGTTTGTCTTACTAATTCCATTTTTCAGATATTGAACTGATGTGACAGAAAACATACAGCAACTTGTGTGTTGTGTGGCAAAACCTTTTAAGCAAATATGTGCGTGTGGTTTTCTTGTTTGCTAATTTATGATCTGTTTTTGCTCCCCATCAGCAGGCTGTTACTTGCTCTGGTTTTGATGAGCCATTCTGTCATCACTCCTCTGCCCTTTGTGGCATAATTAGTGCCTGCCCGATATCTCTGGCCCATTAGATAGATGGAGAGCAATGAGAAGGAAAGAATTAAAGTGGGAGAGAATTGGAAGATGAAAACGACATAGAAACCATCTTTAAAGCGACCAACATTAAAGCAAATTCATTGTGAGATCTTATTACTATTTATGATATATCATCATTTTTGGTGTTTTGTTTTTGTTACATTGTGTTACTTTGTTTGGGATGACTTGAGGGTGAGCGTGAACTAACTTTTTAAGTACATTTTCTCATTTAAAAATCTGTAGGCAATCAAGCAATACTTATAAAATATTGCTCATTAAAAAGCAACAATTCATTAAAATACCCGATTAATAAAACAATAGCCAGTATAAATAACTCCAGAATTTCCACTGACTCAGGCTTTTAAAATATGTTGATGCATTTCTATTTATATCCTTTCTCAAAAGCATGGTGTCAATAGGAAGATAAAATGGTGTGGACAAACCCACAGAGAATATAAGCGCTCTTAAGCTTTGAATGAGCTGCATGAAATATACAAAAGAACACAGTGTTGGTAGCTTTAGACAAGATGGTTTGCATTGTCTAGAGACCAGTATCCTTCAGAAACACAAGTAGACAGGGAGCTGCTATTCTCTTTGCTTTTCATGCTAATGCATTTGGTTACTGTTACGAAGAATGGTGGGGGTGCATGAGAAATGTAAGTCTTGACCTGCTAAATTATCACAAATTAATATTCACAGCCCTGGGCTTTGCTAGATGAGCCAGTGAATTAGACTAGAGAAATGAATGATTAACACAGGGTCAAGTTTTAGGCTGATTTTTTCATTCGGATACCTTGGGAGAAATGGGAGAATTTTTCCCCCTTTTCAATGCATGTAAATTACCCTTCCCGGTAAAACAGAGCTCCTCTTGAGTCATCATGTGTAGATTTGCTCTAGTTTTCAGTGATCATAAGTCTTTACAAGTGACAGATTTAAGAATGTGTGGATGCACTTTTTCTCTGGCATATAGAGTGATACACTCGTTTCATTTCCTTCAGGATCACTCTCCGCCCCTAATCTCATATTCTGAACATTTCCATATGGTAATTTGTCCTAAGGTCTGACTCAGCAACGTGTTCTCATAAACCATGTTGAATCCAGGAATATGAATGCCTATTTTTCATGTGAATATTTTTTTTTTTTCTTTTATCACTCTTAAATGTATTAACTCATACTTTTATATGTTTAGCAACAAGTGATGATTAGTGTAAGCTAGCTACTGTAGGTAAAAAAAAAAAGATGTTTGATATGTTTCCAACATTTATAATGAATCAGCGTATTAGAAAGAATTCTGGAGGATCATTTTACACTGAAGACTGGAGAAATATCTGGTGTAATGGCTGATGAAAATTCAGCTTTGCATCACAGGAATACATTCTACTTTAACGTATTTATTAAAAAAAAAAAAAAAAAAAAAAAAACTTTATTGCAATAATATTTCACAATAGTACTGTTCTTTTTTTTCAAATAAATGCAGCCTTGATGAGCATAATAAGCTTCTTTAAAATGTACTAATCCCAAACTTTTGAATGGCAGTATAATGTTTTATATATATATATATATATATATATATATATATATATATATATATATATATGTATGTATGTATGTATGTATATATATATGACATTTTTGCTGTGCTCTTCACTTGTAAATTTAACAGATTAACATTTTTTTTTCTATTTTTGCAATGTTTTTGTGTATTTACTCATATTAACAGATCATTCATTAATTCATTCATTTGTTCAAAGAATGAAAAGCCTTCAGTTTTGCATTTAATTACTGTAGTTTTCTTACAGTACAGTGACTATTTTTTGTTTTTGTTTTGTAAAAGAAAATGAGAAATAAAGGCAACATTTATGTGAGAGAATCACTGATAGGTTGTTGATGGGGATGAAGTGCTCTATGTGAGACCATGTCAGCCTGATATTGGTGTGTATGTCTCTCTCTGTGTGTGTGTGTGTGTGTGTGTGTGTGTGTGGGTGTGTATGAAGCCCACACACACACACACAGTGGTCTACCCACCAGTGGTTCATATGATTGATTACCCAATCTCCCTCTAGCCTCAGTTACACATTTAATAGCCCTCTGTTTATGAAGACATGGAGTTCGTGGCTGTACCTTGCAGATGCACAAATCATTTGTGTGTCTTACTTTTGGTCTACCTTATAGACTTCTCTGTATGGATTATTACATTCATATACCAAGCCTTGAATTTACTGCTCTGTTTCTAAATGTGCTTCTCTCTTACATCTGCTCCCACCTTATAATGTTGACATATTTCTCTCATACGCCTTCCTTCTCCTTTATTTCCCTGTGAGTGATTTAAAAAGACCTTTTCATATGGTGATTCATTTAACTACATATGAAAAAAGAGATTTAATAATTATCTCAGATTAAATCCCAGCTAACCATGCTGTAAAAAAATGGTATGACCAATAAGACTACATGTGTTTTTACATTACTTTAATTCATCAAATTAAGTAAAGCAATTTTCAACTTTAATTTATAAGTTGTAAAAGGTTCAACTTATTTTATTAAGCTAGTTTAATGTAATTTAAGTTGAAATGTCTTAAACAGTTAAGTTGATTGTATTTAAATTTAAGGCAGCTTATTTACAACTTTTGACAGTGTAATCTTAATTTGCAGAGTGAAAACAAAGTCATTATTTATTATGTGCGGCATTGAGTGTTCTTTGATATGTTTATAAAATAATTAATGTGAACTGGCTGACTTAATAATTCACATGGGAAGAAGAAGGTTAAAGTAAATAAAAGAAAGAAAGAAAGAAAGAAAGAAAGAAAGAAAGAAAGAAAGAAAGAAAGAAAGAAAAACGTTTCTCACATGAATCACTTTTATGAACCTTTTTTTTTTTTTTTTTTTTTGTGATATGGTTTCATGGTGCTTTTGTATTGCTTTTTTATTTTTATATTTGTTATTATGGCATGACCAGCACCATATTAATTTTATTTTTCTTTCTCATAGAAAGAAAATGAGACACACATTTAAGTGAATTATTCCTTTAAAATGTAAATTGGTCTGCAAAAAATCTAATAAAAATAATACAAAGAAAAGAAGATAAAGGAATATAACAGAACTTTATCAATTCAGACGGAGATTGTGGGTTATGGGTTAATACTAAAGATTATTTGTGCTCTGCTAAATAGGGCATTTTGCAGTGTCTGACAGTGAGCATTTTTTTTTTCCTGAACAGCCTGTTCTGTTCCTATTCTTGCCAGAACCAACCAGACCAGGACAAAAAAGCCCTCTGACTTCTCCAAAAATATCACAGCTCTGCTGCCAGCACATGCGACCTGGAGTTTGAACTCCGAGTCATTAGTGAGCTGTCTGTCCTATTCTTTCCATCCAAACCTCTCTCTCTCCCTAATGTTTAATGATGACAGTAGTTTGGTATTGAAATGCTCAGTCTGGGCCTGGGATTATATTATCTCATTATTTAGAATCAGAGCCGTATTTATCACAGGCTGCTGTATCTCTCAGTAAATATCTGCAAAACAGCCAGCGTACAAGGTTGCCAAATCAGGCCCCTGAGGATTAGCAGCAGCTCTCTGTGAGACAGCAGGTGCACCCAGCACACGGCTCCAGAGACAATGCTTTGGCAGGACGGTCTACCTGCTGTGTCCCCCGGTCTGTCTCTCCCTCTCACCTGCTACCTCCTGTTCCAGAACCGCCACTCAGCCAGGTGGCTTCAGTAGGGGACAGTGTGTCTGCCTGAATGTCTGCTAAAACAGCTGGGTCGAGAAAACTACAGAGGCAGAGTTTGCCTTTCAAACAACCAATAGTGCATATATTAAATTCACCAAATGAGAGTCATTTAGAAATGTAATATATTTAAGCAATTTCATATAAGCCATAGTGATGTTTTTTTGTTTTTTTTTTCTCTGAATTACAGATTTAATATAATTCAAATTATTTTCTAGATGATTTAATTTATATTTGTGGTCACCCACAAAGCAGTAAAACTGCACACAGCTATAAAATGTTCTATATTATATATATTTTTATTGATAGTTACGTATTTATATATGTTTGTACTGTTTGCAGTAAATTACTTTAGTCATCATACCTTTTCTTTGCGGAGGAAACATTTGTACATCAAATCACAAGAGCAAGTTACTTTTGCATTAAAAAAAAAAAAAAAAAAAAAAAAAAAATTATCTTCATTTGTAGACATGCAGTCATTTTTTCCATTATATAAACCTGTTTCAGTCTCTGAGTCCATTGAACCAAACTTGGACAAACTTCTTCCTTCTCACATAGTGTATTTTTCCTCACAAAATAAGAACGAAGATTTTTCAAATATGTGCGTCAGCTTTAATGCAAAATACCAAAAGTCAAATGTCAAATGTTTTGGTTTCAATGACAAAAAGAAGTATTCAGAATGTGTCTTTTAACTTAAAATCTGCAAAGGAGTAGAAAAAATATGTTTAAATAGTGTCAAAAACATTTCATAGACCAAAAAAAACAAAAAAAAAAAAACAGTCGCTGTTTGAAATCAGGATTAGGCATAAAATAATGTCTTCAGAATTATTCATACATGTGAAAATCACATGAATTGTAAATTTAACAAGGGATTGTGTCTTTTTCAGCTAATTAATGGATAATGCAATCCTTCACATTACTAATGGTTATGGAAAGCAAAAATGTTACAAAATGCACATCATATTTTGTAAGAAAGTGTGATATGCTAGACCAAAACACACTATTTTTGGAATCAGCACCTCAATTAGTAAGAAACAAGTATTGGATTCCATTCAGCAAATATGATGCAGGGTAGTGTAATTATAGTAAATGCATTTATAATAAATAACTATTATTATTAGTATCATTATTATCATTATTAGCATCATCATGGTATGTAAACATTACTATTTATTGTTTTCATCATTAACTAACTACAGTTACAATAACTACAATCTTCTGCCATCCTGACAGAAGAAAACATTTGTTTTCTCCAGGGTTGGGTTTTTATTCACAGCACATTTCTAGATTAATTTTCTCTGTATAACATACAAAGATGATTATGATGATGACATTATCTGACATTTGTAAAGAAGGCCAACTGTGAACAGTTGTCCAGAATTGAACCACAAACTGCAGCAAATGGAAAACTGAGCTCCACAAGCAGAATGTGTATGTATGTGTGTAAAACTGTTCATAAATGAGTTAGCAGTGATTACATGTTTGTTTGTATGTTGTGAGACACATGGGTTGAGGTGATCATGCTAATGCACTTCCCAATAACCTCATGCAAAGTAATGGTATATTCACAAGACTCTGTGATATGTATAAAGAGCTGAGCGTTACTGATGTTCATGCTCTTCCAGTGTCTGCCTCACTGCTCTCTGCAGTGACAGCATGCTAGCAGAGATTACCTGCCGTCTTATAATGTGATCTGAGCTCTGCCAGATCCAGCAATGATATTTAAATTCTTAGAGTGTGGCTCATTCATCAGATTAGATACAAAATTCATTGGAAACTGAAGAAAATCTGCCTCTTGGGGCATGAAGAAATTTATATTTCCAGCAATGCTAAAGCTACACACTTACACACCTGACGTGGCATGCAATATAGACTTTACAGAGCGCTGCATATATACCGCATGTTTGGAGTCATTTGAAATGATGAATGCACTCAGGAATAGATTGGATCTTAGCGGTGGTGCTGATTTATATGGAGTGGAGGCCATAGTCTCATTTAAGTGACATCAATATACCTTTTATATTGAGAGCAATTAGGTTAGGCCACTGCTCTTCATGGTTTTATCCCCAGCTGCATGATTCCTATGTCCTCTAGCATTTTCAAACGGTCCGTGTTGCATTCAGATCTCGTAGAGATAAGTGGGCCCTGAGGTGTTAATGTCCATTTACGAATGTGCCTGTATGCCACGGGTTATTCTCCATTTTATATAATTAATATCTCTCTGAGCTCTGCTGTTGTTTCCCCCACCAGTATCCTTCCTCCTCGTATAAAACGTTTCGCAATAGATTGAATGTCTTTTCATGATTGATGATCGGTATTGATTTTAATCCGCCCGTATCTTGATAGAGCACTGGCCGGACAAAAAGTACAGATCCATGCGGAGAAAAGGACACAATGTTTTTCTTAAAGCATTGCGAAAGCATATCCAGAAACTTCAGGTCCACTTTGATTGTTGAGACAAGATGAGATAAGTGGGCCAACTGAAATGCAAATTAAAATGTAAAGGGAAAACAAATCTATAATAATAATAATAATAATAATGTATACATAATAACATAACATAATAATTAGTTTTATATATATATATATATATATATATATATATATAGATAGATAGATAGATAGATAGATAGATATATATATATATATATATATATATATATATATAACTAATTATTATGTTTCATTGTATTATATATACTATTATCCATTAGCTAACTTTGGTCAGTCCAGCAGTCTCTCCTCTGGCACCAACTGAGCCAGGACGTTCCCTGATACTAGCTGTTATGTGTTTGTATAACCAGCAGTTATTTATTTGTAGCATATCAGTGCAGATCCGTGCCAGTATGATCAGTTGCTCATGAACTTCAGGATGACACTCTGATATATGCATTTAGCTTTTTTTTCTACACCAGAGCGTCACATAGCCTGTCACATAGCAGAAGAGATTATGAAATATTGAGAAACTGGCAACTGCACTTAGTCATGCACTCTTACAAACAGATGCACACACAAACACGCAGACACGCAAACTCCGAAAAAAAGCTTGAAGCCCTCCATTTGCAGAGAAGCATCTTTCACAGTCGCATGCTTTTCTGCATTTATCAAGAAAATACAGTATATAGATAATATCATGTGCACGCTCTACAAATTGAGTTGCTTTTGTTGCCGTGGTTACATGACAAAGAGATAGACGGGAAAAGAGATTTCTTGTCTTATAAGCTCAAGAGACATGTGGCAGTGACAAACATTACTTATCTGCTCTCATGACCGATGTTCTCAAAACCCATTGAAGAAATGCTGGAGGGACAGTGTACATCTCTATATCTAGATGATCCATTCATGTTATTTTTTCATCTTTCTTTGGACTTTTTTTTTTTTTTTTTGTATGCTTCTCCCAAAAGGCTAAACAAGAGGCAGCCAGTGCATTTATTGAATTAGCAGCTAGCGGGAACCATTAGGAAGCTATTTCCTATTTGATGGTGCTCCATTAGAATGGGTGGAGCAAACGTCCTGTGGACGGGTTGCTCTTCTTGTAGACCAGGACAGGGTGTCTGTGATTTTGAAGGCCACCGCTAAGGGCAAATCTTCTTTCTTTTACCAAACAACGATTAACAAACATTTTTCCTGCTCTTTAATGTGACGTAGACGTTACTTGGAAGATAGTCAGTTCTAATTACATCTTGCAAAAGTTTCTTGGACAAGTAAACCAGACCGAGTCATGCTGTCCTCAGGACAATGCCTGATAATAACGATTCCTGCTTTATGAGCACAATAAATCCAGCAGAAGAGCTAGACGTTAAAAGGTTGAGTGCAGGCCCAGAGGTCATTAGATGAGCACAGGCTATCAGATCTGGGCTCCCAGACCCTGCGGCTCTGTAGCCTGAGATAAAAGTTGACGGTAATTCGGCACAACGTTCTTCTTCTATATCCTATAGCGATAAGGACATGAGCTGCAGAAGGAAGGGTCTGGAGAAGAGGAGACCGGGACAGACAGACATAGATTAGACTAAAGGGAGACTGTTTGGGGCAGCCCTGGCAGGACACCTGGAGCTAATAAACTACCTAATGAACTATTGCTGGTGGTTGCCAATTTGGGGGAGACATTAGAGTCCACCTTCAGTCCTCAGGACAAAGATGATGAAGCCTAATGAGTAACCGTGAGCTGTGAAAACTGAAGGTCTGCATTACCCAGTAACTTTAAGGATTTTATTTTATTTTATTTTATTTTATTTTATTATTTTAACATCATAAATGTCACTAGAACCTGACAGATATCATAAAAAAGTTTATTTATTTATTTATTTGTTTATTTATTTATTTATGCCAACTAGAAATGCTTTCTGCCTGTGTACATTTTGTTTTCAGTTTTGCTGACATCAAGTTTGCCAGTGAAACTCATAAGAAAGTATGAAATCAATTATAGTACCTTTAATATTATATTTATTCAAAACAGAAATATTTTCTAACAATATCTAACAAAGTCTTTACTATCACTTTTTAGCAATTTAACACATCTTTGTTGAATAAGTATTATTAATCATTAATTTCTTAAAAAAAAAAAGAAAGAAAAGAAAAGAAAAAAGAAAAAGTACTTACCCCAAAGTTTTGAACGGTAATGTATATTGTTACAAAAGGTTTCTATTTAAAATAAATGTTTTTTACTAATATTAGCTATAGCTAATTTGTATAATCATATATTATATTATATTATATTATATTATAAACTATAGCTTCTCTTAACATATTAACATATTGTATGAAAATTTGGTTATAATGAGATATAACGGAACAGAAAGGTGAATATAACAAGCTAGCTTAAACATCTCATACTGTTTGCACTTTTTTTGTTGTGAGGCGGATTTAGAAATTGTGTTTGCAATCAAGACGAAATATTGATCTAAGTTACAGACAACAGCAGAAATGAGATGCACGCTTTCTGCTGTAAGGGGCTGTTCATTCATTTAATATTTAGTCAATAATAATTTCATTGACTAAACAGTAAAATGTGTCTTCATTCTAAAGGATGTAATTTGCCAACTGTGAGATCTTACAGTAGCTTAATTCTGTGACAGCAGTTCGGTGTGGTGCCAAAAATGGGCTGTGGACCAAAAAAAGGTTAAGAAGCCCTGATTTAGCAGATTTGGATTGCCAGACTTCATCATGGATGACTGACTAACGATAATGAAACTCCATGAGGCTGAAGTCTCTTCATGTGACCCACTATAGCCCAGTCCATCACTATTTCTGTTACAGACCATTATAAGTTTAAATTATGTCATTATACCACAAGCGTAATTTGAGTTTTATGTCCTTTTATCTCTGCATGCGGTTCTGTCTTTAGCCTCACTGCCAAGTCAGTCACATTTCGGGCTCTTCTTATACCAATGTCTTAGACATTATGCTCCTGAAAATGAAATTAGCTTTCAGGTCAATTTCCTTCTGTGTTCAAAAAGCGAACGAAATGCTGTATAAATAACTTTTAACTCGGAGCGTGTGGACAATGGACCGTTAGCTCTCTCAGGGCTCTCTCTGTTCCAGTCATAACAGGCTTAATGGCCAATGTGGAGCTTTAATACGCAAACTTATTTAGTTTGCTTGTCTAAAGCAGACTTATGTGGCTTTAGTCGCCCACCTGTGATAAACCAGAGAATGCCTGGGAAAGTCTATTGTCATCAGATCGTCCCAAGAGGTCACTCCATCCTACCACTCATTATTTTCTTTTCTGTTGAAGCCACTGTCTCCATCCCCTGTCTTCTCTTAATGAGAATGCTCTGTTTTCTCTTGAGCATCACTCCCTTTTGGCCTCTTGCAGCTGTAGTGATGCCCACTTTTAACTTCTCTCACTGGGCAGCCTTTGATATTTAAGAAGCTGAAACCTTTGAGCATAGAGGGGGGGAAAAACTGATCTCAGGAGAGTTATTTTGTTTAGGTGAATTGGCAGCAGTTACAGTGCCTTGCGAAAGTATTCATACCCCTTCATTTTTTCACGTTTTATGTTGCTGCCTTATTTTAAACTGCTTTAAATTACTTTTTTCCCCCACATGAATCTACACTCTATACACCATATTGAAAAGCAAAAACAGAATTGTCACAACTTCATAAATTTATTAAAAAAAAAAAAAAAAAAACCTGAAATAAGTACATTGCATACGTACTCATATCCTTAACTAAATATTTAGCTGAAGCACCTTTACAGTCTCAAATCTTTTTTGTTTGATGCGACAAGCTTTGCTCATCAGCATTTGGCAATTATCTGCCATTGTTCTCCTCGCCTCTTCATCTCTCAAGCTCTGTCAGGTTGGATGGGGTCAGATTCACATTTTCAGGTTTCTCCAGAAATATTTGATTGGGTTTAATCCCATGCTCTGGCTGGGCCACTCAAGGACATTCACAGAGTTGTCTATAAGCCACTCTTGCTGTGTGCATAGGGTCATTGTCCTTTTGGAAGGTGAACCTTCTGCACAGTCTGAGGTTCTGAATGCTCTGGACTAGGTTTTCATTAAGGCTATCTCTATATTTTGGTGCATTGAGCTTCTAATCTACTCTGATGAGTCCCTCAGTCCCTGCCGCTGAAAAACACCCCACAGCATGAGGCTGCTAACACCACACTTTACTTTTTGGATGGTACTCTGCAGGTGATGAGCAGAGCTGATTTCTTTCAAACATGATGTTTGGAATTGAGGATCATCAGACCAGATAATCTTGTTTCTCACAGTCTGAGGTTCCTTTAGGTGCCTTTTTGCAAATTCCAAGTGTATTTTCATGTGTCTTCACTGAGGAGAGGATTGAGTTTGGCCACACTGCCATAAAGCCCAGATCGGTGGAGTGTTGCAGTGATGTTTGTCCTTCTGTAGATTTCTCCCATCTGCATATATGATCATGGAGCTCAACTAGAGTGACCATCAGGTTCTTGGTCACCGCTCTAACCAAAGCCCTTCTCCATCAGTTGGGCCAGGAGGCCAGCTCTAGGAAGAGTCCTGGTTGTTTCAAACTTCTTCCATTAAGGGTAACAGAAACTACATGCTTCTGTGACCCTTCAATGAAGCAGAATTTTTTTCTGAACTCTTCCCCAGATGTGTGGCTTGACACAGACATGTTTCTGAACTCTACAGGCAGTTCTTTTGACCTCAGGGCTTAGTTTTTGCTCTGATATGCATTATCAGCTGTTAAACCTTTTATTAAGACGTGTGTGCCTCCAAATCATACCCATTCAATTGAATTTGCCACAGATTACCTTCACTCGAAGTGTAGTAACATTTACAAGCAATATAAATGCTTCTAAGCTAAATTTCAGTGGTCCCAGATAAGGGTATGAATACTTATGCAATGGAATCATTTAAGTTTTTTATTTTTTTAAAAAATTGCAAAGATGTTAAAAACCTATTTTTTTTCTTTACCATTGTGGTGTATGAAGTGTAGATTGATGTGGGAAAAAAATACTATAAAGCAGTTTAACATAAGGCAGCAACATAACAAAACATGAAAAAAATGAAGGGGTATGAATACTTTTGGAAGGCACTGTATTTGAAACAGGCATTTCATTGTTGGCATATTTGTTGCGAAATAATCCTTCAGCTAATGTACAGTAATCAGTCGCATCTTTTAATCATCAATTCTTGGCATTTTACAAGTCACAGGATTATTGACTTCCGTTTCAGAGAAAAACAAACGTATTGTGTTGGCAGACAGATTCTTAACAGAAGATTAATACGAGCCTTTCAGAACAAGTAAAGAAAACTAGACATAGTCAGTCTGGAAGTGATGAAACTGCAGTGAAACACCTGACCTAACTAAGTCAACTTTATGGATGGAAAGAAACAAAATACATTGGGATGAATTCATTAAATAGTGTCATTTCTGAGTGTGGTATTTTAAGTGCAAAATCCTGCACCTTATTCACTATCCAGCTGCACTCCTATTTAACCAAGGAAATAGTTAATGGTCAATAGTCTGTTCTGAAATAGTTAATGCCATGAGTGTTATGAAATGAAGTAAATTTAAAAGAGATATGTATATATGAGTAATAATGTACAGTCACAGTAAAGTGCGCCAGATTGTAGTACACTGCTGTATCTAACCTAGCACTCAAAACCAGTGTATGAGATGGAAAAGTGTGAGATGCAAATGTCCTTCAGCACTTGAAGTGTAAATGTTATTCCTGACAGTGATTTAGCTCAATAACGACTCTTTACCTTATAACTGTAATGCACCATGAAATCTAAAATTGGCTTACAATCTGATCCAATTCAATTGTTTTAGATTGATTCATAATTATATCCAAAAATATGCTGAAGAGGAGAAACAGTTTGCATACTGACATTGAATACTGAACTTTCAAGTTAATAATGGCCGTGTCTTCTCTAAAAATGGTGGATTATTGACCATTTTTAAACAAGCAAGGTCATAGAATTACAAACTATGTAGTGCCATATAACACATAATGAGAAAAATAATCATTACAAGTCAAGTCAAGGTGTGTTGCACATAATAAAATGCAATTGAGAAAGAAAAGAAGAACAATTAACTTAATTTGCTTTAAATGCAGTGTTGCAAGTGTGTGCGTGTGTAATCTGAGACTGCATCTGTAAAACACTGAGTAGTTATTGTGAGCATAATTGATTATTAAATTCCGTAATTGTTACATTGAATCAAACTGATGCATTTTTGGGCATGATTGCGCTCTTACCTGATTTACACGAGTCTGTTAGTGACAGACAAGCACGTACAAGTAAACGATGCTGTCAGTGGGTGCAATTCATCCTTAGTGAATTCCTCCCACAGTGTTCGCGGTTACTCTGAGATGAGGGACTTTAACTCCCCTCTGCTTTTCTTTGGCTATTTATTTTTAAGATGGGAGAGGACAGAGGAGCACATGGAGGGCATTGAAAGTGTCTCCTTAAGAATTTAATAAGAAAAGAGATCTTGATGGATTAGGGGTCCTACCCACATAGGAGACATTCACAGAATGAGGAATGACAACGTGAATTTTTCTCTGCCCACCTCATCTCTGGGGCCTTTGCTTTCAACTGAGGGAGATTAAAGAAGCATAGAGGAATGGGGTCTATCGGAAGGGTTTTTATTTTAGGTTTTTATTAATATTTATATGCATATGAAACAAGCTTGTTCGAGCATCGGAAAGAGCTTGGTTTGCATCATCCCGCATGACAAGACATGGAAATACAAGTCGCTGGCTCGCTCAAACAGCAGCACCCTGTGGAACATCCGCAAACCCTCAAATACATGTCCGACGTGTGTTCGGATATATGTGGTGTGCTTAATGGGACATCCACCCTCAAGGTTAAAAAATGAGTGGGCTTCAGCATGAATGGATCTGTGTAGGCAGCGAATCGACCCAGTGGGGGCCTTGATATTACACAGCGGAGAGAAGAGAGAGTAATCCCTCATAAATAATAGATAACCAAATCCTCTAAAACACAGCCAGCATTGCCAGCCATGGGCTGGTGATAACAACTCTCACAGTGGCTGGGTCAAGCTTCCATTAATACTCAATTACACCCTGGAAGCAAGGTGCCAGAGGTTACTGTTGTTTCTGTTATGGGAGTAAGATGGCTACCTCTACAACAAACATTGAGTGGAACAGGTGTTCCTCATCCATGCAGTCATGTCGTATCAAACATGAATACTCTTGTGTCTTTGTATTATTTTTTCTTTGTGGAACACAAAAGGAGATGTTAGGCAGAATGTCCAAGCTGCACTTTTCCGTGCATTCAAAGTGGATAGTGATTTGTGCTGCTGAAGCTCTAAAAAGGACAAAAGAATATGGTAAAGATACATTAGCACATTTAATCACAAATTATTCCCTGCTAAGTGAGTGGATTGGCCAATGGGGGGAAAAAATGTATTCTTGTTTCGTTTCGTTTTATTAATTTATATAGCACCTTACAGGTACACCTTGCGTTCTAAACAAATGTATGTGTTTTATTTTTTGGTCACAACTGTAACTGGTGGAAACTAGTCAAAATTACTCAAAAAGGACCCCAAAAATTTCTTCATTTTACTTAATAGACCAATAATATTACAATGCTTGCAATACTAGGCAGTTAACAGTATATACTGTAACATAATCTGTTGCCTATTAAAAAAAAATGCTTTGATACTGGTCCCAGTATACATGTCCTATGAGCAAAATGTACTGTATATGAGCCAGAGTAATGAGCCAATATTACAATATGAATATATTTATATGTACCAAATGTGGCAGTTGCATCTGTATTGTGGTTTGACATGCTTCATTTTGGCGCATCAACACCAACATAGTCTTTCAGAGGAGCAATTTGAATTTAAACAGCTCTGGTCATGTGTCAGTTTACACTAGCTGTGTAAAAATGTTCATTTGAAATCAACACAGACTGAACTTCTATCTATAATTGACAGTTCTGCATAAAATACCTTATCTACTTTTAGACAAATGTAACTTCCTGTGCACTAAGCCATAAAATAGCTTTGTGTGAGGAACAGAATCAATTTAAAGGGATAGTTTACCTAAAGTTAATCTTCATCATATCTTCTAAGAGAACTCTCTGAAAAAGCCCAGAAAAACACACAAGTGAGTACTTTGACATAAAACAAACCAAAAACAAGGATGAAACAGCAGTACATATCGGATAAAGCACTGGAATTCATGTCTTTGCGTCGCTAGGCGATGTCCCGGTAAAATCATTCCAATGCAGAGTACAGGCAGCGGATCAATCCATTTATGTTATTTATATTATGTAAACAATAATTATATAGTTCATAAAGATCATTTTCACTATTTTTTTCTGTTGCACTCTGTATATTTCTTACTCATTTTGTGTGTAGTTTGTGAATCATTTGCACTGTTTGTATTTTTGTTGCAGAAGAATTTGTGCAATGGTTTTCACTATTAGCTGCACGGTTTGTGTTTGTTGTTGTTCAAACTCAGATTGAAAATATATTTCTCTGAAAAAAGTCACTTTTTTACTGTTTTGTTATTATATAACACTGATTCCATTTTCTTTACTCCCTAAACATTTTTTTATATAGATATTGACACATCTATATTGTTAATAAACTATATAGACCTGTTTTTTCACTGAAAAGCGCTTATAACAATATTGTAATAAATGGCTATAACTTGCTTGGGGAATGTTATATGTAGACTAAATTTTATTTGGAAGTGTAAAACACCCAGATACAACTTTCTAAAGAAAAAAATCCGAACTTCA
This sequence comes from Spinibarbus caldwelli, assembly GCA_039654775.1. Classification (NCBI taxonomy): domain Eukaryota; kingdom Metazoa; phylum Chordata; class Actinopteri; order Cypriniformes; family Cyprinidae; genus Spinibarbus; species Spinibarbus caldwelli. The sequence goes on from CM077247.1 coordinate 6,235,438, forward strand.
GGATTTTCTGTTTGAGCACACAATAAAAAATACCCAATTGTTGCTTGTGTTTTTCTTAAAATCTGGAAATTCATTCATTCTTAGAGAAAACAAAAGGAAAATTGAGACTTTAAATTAGCTAGACTGAAACTTCAAGTTCTCCTGTTTATAATGATATATGGCGCTTGATGCTGACAGCTAGAATAAGTCTTAAAAAACAAAGAAAAGTGCAGGCGTGTCAGGTGCCCCGAAAATGTTCTTAGGTCTTTAAGGGTTAAAAGAGAAAAGTGATTTTTGCTGCCGAAGCTCTAAAAAGGACAAAAGAATATAGTAAACATACATTAGAGCATTTAATCATAAATTATTCCCTGCTAAGTGAGTGGATTGGCCAATGGGAAAAAATAAATAAATAAATAAATAAAATAAAAACCCAGCATGTATATTCTTGTTTCGTTTCATTTTATTCATTTATATACCACCTTACAGGTACACCTTACGTTCTAAACAAACGTATGTGTTTTATTTTTTGGTCACAACTATAACTGGTGGGAACTAGTCAAAATTACTCAAAAGGGACCTAAACAAACCAAGATGAAATTAAAATTACTTCATTTTACTTAATAGGCCAATAATATTACAATACTTGCAATACTAGGCAGTTATATACTGAGACATAATCTGTTGCCTATTAAAAAATATGCTTTCATTTTACTTCCAGCTTGTCCTATGAGCAAGATTTATATGAGCCAGAGTAATGATATTACAATATGAATATATTTATATGTACCAAATGTGGCAGTTGCATCTGTATTATTGTTTAAAATGCTTCATTTTGGCGCATCAATGCCGTCGTAGTCTTTCAGAGGGGCAATTTGTACTTAAATAGCTCTGGTCATGTGTCAGTTTACACTAGCTGTGTAAAAATGTTCATTTGAAATCAACACAGACTGAACTTCTATCTATAATTGACAGTTCTGCAAAAAATACATTATCTACTTTTAGACAAATGTAACTTTCTGTGCACTATATACAAAGCCATATACAGTAATAGCTTTGTGTGAGGAACAGAATCAAGTTAAAGGGATAGTTCACATGAAATTCTGTCAGCATTTAATCTCCCTCAAGTTAATCTTCATCATATCTCCCAAAAGAAGATATTTTGAAGAAATGTTAGTAGCCAAGCAGTTGACGGTAACAATTGAAATAGTATGGGAAAAAAAATAAATAAAAAATACTATGGGAGTCAATGGCTACTGTCAAATGTTGGGTTACTAACATTCTTCAAAATATATTCTTTTGTGTTCCACAGAAGAATTAAACTCGTACAGGTTTGGAACAAGTAGAGGGAGAGGAAATAATGATGACAAAAGTTTAATTTTTGGGTGAACTGCCTTTAAGATCACAAATTTTGTTTGCATTTGTCTTAAATTTCAAAATTGCACCTTTACATGTTTCACACCAGGTTTGATCACTGATGCTAAACATCATTAGTTCTCATGTGTCGTGATCAGTTGTGACATGGCAAGCGAGTTAATGTATGTATAATTATTCGCAAGATATATAATTCATCATCTACTGTCTATGTATAGAAAAGAACAGCTTGAGCATTGTCTAACATCTTTTTTTATCTTTCACAGAATAAAATACATTGTCATAATGACATTGCAGTGAGTAAACGATAATAAAAACAATCACAAAAATGTAATTTTTGTGTGAACTATCAACTATGCCTTTAAAAGTAGCTAGTATTGAGAGTTTGAAGAGTGAGCTCTTACCTGTCATTTCTGCTTCTTGATTAGAGTAATTCTACAATCAGAACCAAATTAGCAGCGGCAGATTCCGAGTCATTAGAATTAATTACATCAACAGTGCTTTAAAACCGACTCACTGCGGTCGGCATCTCTAGATGCGTACGAGAGTGTGTTTGTGAGAGAGCATATGCGTTCCACTGCTCACTTCCCTCTCGGGAAATCTCCCTGATGAGAGTTCTTCCGGATGGACACTGCTCTCAGGAGACTTTGTGATGAGATTTGCAACTGTTTAACAGTTAATAAATCCATCAGTGCACTCTAGCCCCCCACACACATACATAAACATACTTCCACACTGTCCTTCTGTGCAGAAAACAGCCAGAGACTGATGATGCATACCGGCATAATTAAGGACAGCCTTTCTCTCGAGAAAAAGGGCCTAATCCCACCTCCTTTAGGGGACTCTCTCTGATGACACGCTCCCTTAAAGGCACTTACCACCACACATGATCACTGTCAGGAAAGCGGCACGAGGAACGGAGCCGAATCATTAAACACTTGCTTGTTGTCCTTGCACTTTTCAGAAATGCATCAAGGTATTGCGAATAATTATTATCCCCGTCTTAAGCTGCCAAACTAATTGTGTGTTTAATTATTTCTCTACAATAGCGTCGGGTTTTCCCAAGTTGCCGGTGCCAGTTAAGCTGCTCATAATTGTTGTCAATTTGGCATTAACTATTTAGCAGATAAGGATTAAATAGAAATCGAAGTGCAACGAAGGCCATCGAACGCTTCACAACAGCCCAGTTAACAGAAAGGTGTTGTTTTCGGCCCAGCGAAGTACAAATCCTGTTATATAGCACACTGTAATGCTTTCCCATCATTCTTTGCTCTCTTTAATGATGCTCACTCCTAGCATCAGCAGTTGTTACGGTAGCGGTGCCGTGTGTACGGTAACCACCGTGATGGATGGCGCTACATGCTGTTGGGGTGCTTATACTTGTTATACGTGATGTATCGGTAGCTACACAGACAAAAAAATGTGTCTCTTCAGGCTACCTGTAATGTTCTATCATTTTACCGCTGACAGAAAACCCAAATTGTGTAGCCCTGTGTTCGTGGAGAGAGCGCAGGGATGGGAGAGAAACCGAGAGGCTCCTCAAAGCCTCCCACACCTGTTTGGCCTATAGGAGAAGCTTCGTGCTCTCCATTTCATCTGAGTCATCTAACCGAAGCACCAGCCTCACCTGCTCTGGCTTTTCCTCAGGCCATTACATCTGAACTTGTTCTCCAAACATCCAGCATCATACATGCTCCAGTCCAGCGGTCTCTCAGATCTTATTGCACAAAACCCTGTCTGACAAACGTAGATGCCAACGGAGCGTCCCCGCAGTCCACCGAAATAGCTAGAATATTTCTTGGTCCTTGCACTTTTTAGGAAATGAAGGAGGATACACTTGGAATGAGTTGTGTCTGCTTATATCACTGTTTATTTGCATGCATTTAATGCTAATTCACTAAAGGAATTATGCAAATTAAGTAACAACAAAAACACGCCCTCAAAATCTCTGCTGAACGCTATTTTCATGGCACAATGCCTTAAATTGCATGCAGGTTTTGAGAGCTCTGTTAACTAACACAATCGAATTGCTGGATATACATCTGAAGGCATTGATTTTGAGACTTTAATTGTAGCAGATGCACTAAAAAATGGTTTAGAAACAATTTTAACTCAGAAATTGCTAGTAAATTTCACAATGAATTAGATAGAAATGTCAAGTAAAGGCTGGAATACACTACATGGTTTTTAAAATCTGAACAGATTTTAAAATACAAGGGCCAGATTTACTAAACAGGGAAAATTAGCATGAGATTGCAATCCCAATAATGTATCAATGGGAGTAGAAAGTTCTGCAGGTGATCTACAGACAAAGCGGGAATTAAAGAACAGAGAAGCAGCCAGATCATTTCCTTAACAACCAAAGCAACCTATAGCGCAAATTAGCAAAAATGGTCAATGTTAATCATGTGCGTGTAATATGCTAACAACAGAGGCTTAAGACGTTTAAGAGTTAAATGGGCATTAAATAATGGTGCAAATACTAGTAAAATGACTACCGCAAACCTTAGTAAATCACCTTGCATTCATTTATTTAAATACTCGCTTCCCATAAATTTTGCATCTGAAATTGAAACTCCTCTAAACGCATATGCAATAAGATCAACTACAAAAATAACAAAAATATTTATAGCTGTGTTTGTGCTGACAAAATGGCAATAACATAATTCAGATGTTCATGGCCCAGTGCATCAAAGTTGGATTTTGAATCATTACACATGATCGTGGCATTTTAGTTAAAGTGAAACGATTCTTAAATGCTGTGGAAACTGTCAAATAAATTCATCTCATGCAGGTAGTGTGGCATAAAAAAACTCTTCCTTAATAGTGCTATGAGGTCATCATCTGAATGTTTTATTAGGTATCGCTAGATGATGAACGATGATTTTTACTTTGCGTTCAAGCTGGCGAAAGTGCCTCATAAAAGACTCTTTGCAATATGATCTCTGAATTTTGAGATGATTACCTACCACGCTAAGGCTGTTTTATTTTTAGTAAAGTGTGTAAAGGAGTGCTAAATTACAGCATCCTTTCAATGAAAATGTGTCTGCAGTGGAAGAAAAGGACTAGTTTGCAAACAGTGAAAATTATTCTGATTTTCACGCATAGCTGGATTTAAGAATAATACAGAAACAAAACCAAATCATTCAAACTCAATTAACAAACCATTCCTGTTGTCCCACTGTTTATCTGTAAATTAAGATTTTATGATAGGAAAATAATACGATAAACTAAATTTGTGAAAGGAATAATTATTGTCACTCCTATTTAAGCACCTGAACTTGCTGCCTATGAGCAATTAGTTATTCATTTGATATCGGTTATTAGTCTGTAATCCGGTTTTTATTTTATTTTTTTTATTTTTTATTTTTTTTATTAGATAGTGGAGAGTGACAGGAAATTATAGGCAAGAAAATACACATTGCAGGCTTAATTAGAACTTCTGTGCCTTGACTCTGATGTCAATCCCTAATTGATGCATCAAAAACAACTAAAATATGCTCAGATGTTTGTCCAATTGGCACTTTTGTTCCTGTATTTCAATTAGACGAAAAACTATTTTCTTTGTTCCATTGTTTTCAAGAGGTTTATTTCATCATTTTAACCTACAAGTGTACAGAACCATATGGCTGCCTGATGTTGTTAGACTGTGTAATCGTTTTAGCCATGTTTGAACGGCTATAACAAAGTAACCATGTATTAAATGAAGTATGGCTCGTTTAAAGCTCTTGGTACCTTTTGCCATATTGCATTTACAGCTGTGATGAAACATCTGGAGTCTTGTGTGTCTGAGTATGTGTGGCGCTGCAGTGATGCTGTGGACAGTCTGAAGCAGAAGAAGGATTTCTGTAGTTTGGGATGTCAGTGTTTTATTTGGTTCGTTGTGTAATATGTCATCTGCAGCTAAAGAACATACACTATGCAAGATAAGAGGAAGGGTTCGCTGGGAGTTTCCTCTGATTTCACCAGCTGGCTGGATGAAGGGGCATGACACAGACTGGCATGCCCTCATTGTGCCACAAAAGAATAATTCATGCATTTATATCATCAACAGCTGCTGTAGAGATAAAATATATTTCTGTTGAAGCCAGAGCTCTGTCTCTCAAACCAACACAAATTTCATATGCGGACTAGGGTTCAAAAGTACACATTTGAAAAAAGCTTCTATTTAGGTTTTTGGCTGTACTTTAGCAGTTGTTTTCATTGCAAAAAAAAAATATATATATATATATATATATATATATATATGATCAGTGTAATATTTTTACAATTTAAATGAAAAGATCAGTTAAATTAAATCATAAGCTTAATTTCTAAATTTAAATTAGCATTTGAATCCCTCAGACTTTTGAACCCCAACTGTATGTTATTTATAGGGGCATAACAGTAACCCTGTCAGGTATCATCTTTATCCACATGATCCCTGCATTTTAGCTGCACATTATTTTGAGTCAAGTCTTCTAGGATAGCAATGAACCTAATGAAGTATGACACATGTCTCGTTTTCTCTGTATATATGCTACACAGATCATTTCTGCAGAGACAGAAGCATTGAGCTCCTAATGGAATGAAGCACTGTAATGCTGCACAGTGCCAAAAGAGGTCATGTGTGTGCTTTCCCAGTAATACTCACTTAAGAGCATATGTAATAATTGACTATGAGCATATACTGCAAAGACACACAAGCTCCTATATTCCTTCGCATACAAATAAGTTATTTTAAAAAGGACATATCTTGGAATTCAAATTTGATTGAAAAAATATTTGGGTGTCTTAACCATGATTATTTTTTCTCCCGTGTAAATCTGCATTTTTGTGCTAACAGGCAACTAGTAACTGAACATTTTATTAACCTATTGGTCTCTATTTGTGTTGCATTACACTAGGTAGCCCCAGCCACCATTGAAGCTCACTGGTCCTTGCTATATGTTAATCATCAGATACAGGTATGTTGTGATTGTGTGCCGTCACATAGCAGTTTTGCATCCAGTGTGGACAGACACATCACTTGTCACTGGGAGTTGTTACATTGTGCTTGGTTAAGATGCAGTCAGAGAGATGGTCATGAAAAATAAAATTACGTCTGTTTATGGTGTATAAAAATATAAGAGGACTGCAGGGAAATAAGTAATAATAATAAAACAACAAAAAGTCTACCTTACTAGAGTCTAGTGGATCATTTTGACCTGCTTTTACTGTGTGTGCGTCTGTATGCGTGTGTTTGTGTGTGTGCTGGATAGATGAAATTGAAATGACTATAAAGGTCCTGTCCGATTAGTAGATTCTAATTCGGCTCTCTGAGAGCAGGAATTCAAAGAGGAAGAGAAGAGTCCATCTGTCACAAATAATGAACACTCTCCATACACATTAAACCAGGAAATGACTATATAATGGCACCCGGTGGACTGAGGCACTATTTATGACAAACGTCCATCTTGTCAATTAGCCAGCACAGACACACACATGCACACACTCACACACGCAAATGGCATCTTCATGCCAGGTATCTCTTAGATGGGCACGGAGTGGAGGAACGAGACTAAATTGGCTGCTTTAGAGCTGAGGGAGTTTAGTTTATTTTAGTTTGGCATTTAACATTTATTTTTATTTTAATGCTGTTTTCAAATGTACATTTCATTTCAGTTTAATGTTTTTTTTTAGTTTCAGCAATGGTTTTGTTGGTTGCTTGCAGTATTGTTTTTATGTCATAAACACATGTTTATTTTGTTTTTATGTATTTTAATTTGTTTTACTAATTACAAAGAAATCAGTTCAGGAATCAACATTAACAAAGTACTTCACATCTAAAATAAGCAGAAACATCGCAGTGTATCTGTCGCTTGTTGATTCTCCAGCTCAGATGACAGAAAACAGATGACAGCGTTGCATCTCGACAAAGCCGCCTCAACTCAGCAGTGTTAAAGACATCTTCAAATTGGCAAAATCTGTTGAGTGAATTTCTCCCACACAGACAAAACAGGTCAGACTATTTCAGGATAGCTCATTTACTTGGGTTTTATTTTAGCCATTCATTTATTTTGCTTTATTTCTGTTTATGAAAATGTATTTTTCAGATCAAATCCACTTTTGTCTTTGCTAAAGCATTAACTTCTGAAGTGTGCCATCTTCACCCTTGTGAAAAAGAAGTACACTTTAGCATGATTTGAAAAGAGTACTTATTACAGAAATAATATAAGTCCAAACTGAATGTAATGTTTTCGCACATTTAACTGCATGTTAATTACAATGAAATGAAAATGTGTGTATATATGTGTGAGTGTGTGTATGTATATATATATATATATATATATATATATATATATATATTACATTTAATTAGACTTAAGAGTGCTTTTTGACCCATTTAAGTAGTACATTTTTTCATTGTAGTTGCATAATGCTTTTATGTTATGTATTTAAACACATTCGTAATCACACATTTGCACTGATGCAAGATGCAGATAACTACATTTAAAATATATCAACTTTAAATGTAATGTCAAATAACACACCAGTTAAAATTATAATCAAGTGCTTTACATGTGCTTTACATCAAAATAAGTGCACTTCTTTAAAGCACAACACGTTTATTAAAACAATGCTTATAATGTTCCTTACAGTCGTCACATTATTATAAAGTGCACTTTTTAAAAAGTGTACTTAAGTGTGTTAAGAAACATAGTCATGAAAGTGTACTCTCTTTAAGTGCCTTTTATGTCAGTAATATTTTCTGCAAGTACAGTCTTTTTAAAAATATACTTTTAAGATTTGAAGCACACTACATGTGCACATTCAGTACAATTCAGTACACATTTTTTTCAGAAGGACACGCCAAAGGAGAGAGTATAAGGCAGATAGATGGGAAAGGATTGAAGATGTGAAGCAGGTCTTCAGGAATAAGCAGGAGGACGAGCAGCTTGCAGTTGTTATGATCCTCTAAGTGGCAGCTAATGAGATCAGACCGATATCTTTGGGATGCTGAGTGGCAGTGCTTCTATTAAAACTCTCTTCATCACTCCATCCAAGCCTCTCTTCTCTGCCCTCCATCTATCACACACTCCTTTCAGGAATGGACTTGAGCGTAGGTACGAGGTATTTCAAATAATGTGCACAAGAGAAGCTGTAGCGTAGTGGTACGTCGTAGTGCATTATGGGTAATCTTCATGAATAAGAACAGCTCTTGAGGGATGTACTCAGATGCTGGTGTTGTTGAGAGCATCACGATGAGTGTATGTGTGTGTGTGTGTGTGTGTGTGAGAGAGAGAGAGGGAGAGAGAGAGAGAGAGAGAGAGAGAGTACTGTATGTTCTATTTTGTGCTTCTGAAGATCTTACTGAAAGAATTTTGTTGATGAATGCATAAGGTCTTTATGGCTCTGCATGAGTATTTTTTATTTTTATTTTTTATTTTTTTATTATTAGTATTATTATCTTGTTTTCCGGGAAAAAAATATCTTGTAGAAACAATTTAATGTAGATAAATTTATTAACACATTGGCGCATATATAAATGTTTATGTTCAAATATTTAATAATATTCAGATATCATATTGGTAATATATTAATTTTATATATTAATTATATATTAATTTTATGTTTCAGTGTTCTGAAATAATATTTTAGAACAAAAAGCTGTTTGAAATTATTGGTTAAGAATGTTTTTCCTTATTTAATCAGAAATAATATATACGTTGTCTTTGGCATTTTGTCGTTTATGTATTTCCATTAAAATGTCAACACTTGATAAGTGGATTTCAGATTTCATTCTTGACTAAATCGTAATATATGATGTGAATATATGATGTGAATTAGGGTGTAGAGTGATGTATAGCACATTGTGATGAGAGTGTCAATATTACTGAGCTCTTTGAAATCAATTAAATCAGTTGTTTCAGTGTTTTGATGGTATTTTCAAAAGAGCCCATGTGTTTTTGTTTTTTTTTATTCATTTACATGAAAGCAGCAGAGTAAAAAGAAAAAGTGTGTATTTGCACTGTATGTGCAGCAGAGCAGGTGCATGTTTGAGTGGGTATCAGTGAGTTTTATTTGCTCCGGTTTTAGATGCTAAGCAGAAGGACGTTAAGAGACAGATGTCTATGGTCCCACTGTGTTTGTCTGGTGAGAGAGCAGTGATCAGGAGAATGTGATTCATCCTAGAGGGGGTCTTTCAAAAACACACTATATCCATATTCAGAATGTCAGCTTGGGTTATTCAGAGTAAATGCCAGCTTTTCTAAGACACATTTCCACTGTGAAGAACCCTTTGGACTCTCCGCTTCAAATGATGTTTGACATGGCGAACTGATTTCATACCTCACTCAATTTCAAAGCACTTAGTGAAATTACATGTGTTTGAAGATGGGCATCAGCAATGATGGCAACACTCTCTGTATTGCGCACATAACAATGAAAAAATTTAAAGCTGAAGTCAGAAAGCAAACGATAAACCAACGAATAACATTTGGCCAGATAAAAAGTGGCAGGTCTGCAGAGATGAGAGCTCCTGCTGCACAAGTGCTTTTGTAAACACTTTAATATTTCATGAGATCCAACCAAAATCTTTCCTCTCATTGATTTGGTTTGTGGCTCAAACCTTTTCTTAATACATCTTCTCTCTCATCAATTCGTTTCAAACAAGAAAAGGAAGCATCTGTGGGATCTTTTAAATATTGGAATACGTTTTCATGCCTTTCGTTAATGATTTGGTTCCAGTGTTGGAGCTATTTTCTGTTGATTGTCATGCTAAAAGATATACATAATTTAAAGTCGGCATGAAATCAAAATGTACTTTTTTAATGCACACTCTTCGCTTTGTTAATCCAAGTTTGGCAAAAGTTTCGCATCTTTCATCAAAATACAAAAACGTGGGCTGTTCACAGAGGATGCATACTTCTTTTTGATTATCTAAAGGTGTCCTATTATGCTTTTTTCACATTTTCAACTTTAGTTAGTGTGTAATGTTGCTGTTTGTAACCTTGCAGATCTTATGCTCAAAGCCCAAAGTCCACTCTAAAAAGAAATGTTCTCTTTAACAAAAAACTCATGGTTATGATGTCGTTTTCGTGGTTCACTTACCAACCAATCACAACACACTGGGCCAGCTAACCAATCAGAGCAGGGGTTTCATCGAAATAGGAAATAAACAGGGTGTTTGAGACAGACTGGGAAGAGAGGTGCTGTAATAATGTGAAATATGTGGAAAATAATGCATTTTGTAACAATCAAGCATGAAAACTTATTCTAGAACACCCCAAATTCCGAATCCAGACTTTGTAAAATGGCATAATAGGACCCCTTTATTTATCCTTCAACAACTATGTTTTCATGCAACCAAATAATCCATTAGTAATTAGACTGATGTCTGAAAAGGCTTATTGTAAACACATCAGTTGATCCAAAAAAAAAAAATTCTAAAGACTAGTTTTCTCAATCAGATTCAAATATACCTTAAATATGAATAAAATATGAATCAAGTTGAAGATTCTTTACTATTAGAGATGCCAAACAAGTAAGCAGACAAGTGCAATAAAATAAAGGAAATTAATGGGCTTAATCTATACAAACACATGTGGCCAGGTATCAATGAGCTGCCGCAAATAAAATTTCCAAATGTGATTTTCTACCTTTTCTGTGATGTGAGTGCTTGCATATAATATTAATATTAAATCTACATCTAATAAATTATAAAGCCAAATTTTGTTCAAAGTTGTTCATTTTCTCCCGAGTTCAGCAGTGAATGTAGATATTTTATATTATTTTCTGTTAATATTATTCAGCTTAAGATCACGCTGGAATGATTGAGCTACAGGAGGGCACATTTTCCTACATGGTGCCATTATAGTTTGAAACAGCCACTTTTCACAATCCAGTAAATTCTTATGTAATTTCTAAAGTTGTACTCTGTTGAATATCCAATTTCACTCTGAAACACTCAATCTACAATTCGGAAAGCTGCGCTACAGTTTACAAATACAAAATGGCCTAACAAATCAAGCTAACAAATTGAAATTGACCATTTGAACAAATTGATTCATTAAAATAACATCTCAACGTCGAGTGAGGACATTTATGGAGTGTTTTCTCATTGCTTCAGCTCATTTGTGCTTAATGCAATAGCATAAAAGCAATGATGTAACATTTTGTCACACTACACCGCTGTCAAGGTCCCGACAATGTTTCTAAATTAATTGCAGCGCTACTTTTAGTTGTTTACTCCCCTGCACCGTTTGATTTATGCACATGCGGTGAGAGTATTGCTTTTTCAGTTTGCAGCATCAACCTTGAAAATGCCTCTCAGAATGATATTTGCAGGTGCTGATGGTCTTACAGACTCTGTCAGTAATCCTTCATGAAAGTGTTTTGGACTGATTGAAGATGGACAGATAGCATTCTGTGTGGCTTGATGAAAGAACAACACAAAGAAAGAAGCTTCACCAGTGTATCGACAAAACGCCAACGCTCAACACAAAGCTTCAGGACAAATGAATTGGAGTAGAGGTCTGCCATTTTAAACAAGCTCTGCCATTTTAAAAAGAGAGATTTCACATGTGATTTCATCTCCAAAGAGTTTCTTTCTTTTTCTTTCTTTCTTTCATTTTCTTTCTTTCTTTCTTTCTTTCTTTCTTTCTTTCTTTCTTTCTTTCTTTCTTTCTTTTTCAAACACTACAACTTCCAGCTCCTTTTTTAATGATAATGCTTATCTTCAAATACACATACCCCCCTCTCTCTCGGTCTCGCTCAAGCAGTCGTCGCTCTCTCTCTCTTCCTCCCGTAGCAGAAAGACATCTCGCATTCATTATCCCTTGGCCTTGGCTCGTGCTGCTGTCCTCCCTTCTGCACTGCTCAATTACTCTGTCTTCCTGGAGCGTGTGGTGGTGTCAGGCTACTGTAATGACTTTCTGATTATCTGTCTGTCCGTGATGAATGAGATGGAAATGTACCTCTGTGGCCAAACAGGTCTCTGGATCCGCGCCAAGTGGGTACATCGAGGGGCTATGGGCACGAGCTGACCGACAAACCTTTACCATAAATAAAATCCCTACGACTTGAGCAGTTTGCCTCATGTACCATCATTTCAAACAGTTCGACTTTTCGCAGCATTACAATAGCTAAAGCACCAAGCCTTTACGTCAGGTAGAAGAAAGTGGACGTTAAATAACCAATGAAGTGACGTTTTAAAGGTTATTTTTGATGATTTAGGAAGGTTATTCAAAAGTATTATGGTACCAAGTAGATATTAAAATGAGGTAAAAAGTAATAATAAACTCTAAATAAATAAATTTAAAAAGAAAGATTATTGGGATATAATTTAAGAAAATACTACTTCAGTTTTTCTACTTCAAAATTTCATGTTGAATTCAGTGTGGTATAGTACTTGCTGTTTCTTTGTTTGTGAAATTTACTAGCAATTTCTGAGTGAATTATTTATTTTTTTCTCCATTGTACTATTTTTTTTTTCTTTTCTGTAGGGTCTGTACCATTCGCATATGTACTTGCATAGATAAGTTTTTAAAAGTTCCATCTCTGTGATGTTAAAGGGATAGTTCACCCAAGAATACTTTTTGTGCGCAAAGAAAACAAAAATGATAACTTTTTTCAACAGTTCTTCTCCTCCGCGTCACCCTGGCACCATTATGGAGAGTACCATGAGTAATTTGTGTTCTGAAGATGAACGAAGGTCTTACGGGTTTAGAACGACATGAGGGTGAGTAATTAATGACAGAATTTTCATTTTTAGGGGTGAACTATCCATTAAATATGCATAAAATTATGGGATTGTTTTGTACATTAATTCTTAATGTAAATTCAGCCTCCAACTGTAAATTAATTTTGTGGTGCTATTATTTGTATATGAGTGTTTAGCTGAGTTGCTTAATTGATTATAAGAATAAATAATTATATATTATAATTCTTATAAATTATATTATAAGGGTTAATACTTGAAGGCTGCATGCCATTCTTTTATACTTAGTAATTATTTAAACTACATTTAATTAAATGTGTGTTAGCATGTTAAATATAAATAGCACTTTTTCCCCTGCTGTTATGGCTATTGACTAGTAAAACAGCTTTACTCTGGTGTCTGAGTAAGGGCTGAAGGGAAGGTCAGACTCTGTGTCGCTGACCCTGTTGTAAATGACAATGACATTAGATGGTTAACCAGAGTGACAGTAATAGGCCACCTGATCAGGTCTGGATACCTGAGAGACGAGTCGAGTCTCAGTCGTCACTCAACCCGGACCTCCATCGGTCCCTCGCTCTCCCGCTCTTATCTCGCCTCTCTGTCACTCCCTCCCTCTCTGTGTCTGAGCTTCTTGTTCAACCTCCGATGCCTTTCTTGTTGCTCATTTACTCCTGTGGCTGCCCAGTGTGGACACAGTAATGACATTCTGATTGTCTGTCTGCAAATGAGAATGAAATGGGTGTCTGAAGAAATTGCCATGTGTTCGAGCCATCAATTGTAAATTGGGGATGGGGGGGCTTCAATGCCTCGCCTGACAAATGCTTAAAGGAGGAAACATTCTGGCACTGTGAATGCATGAAATTACACTCCAGGATTTTAATTGACCCCAATTCAAGGCATCAATTAAAAATTAAACAATACGGTAGAAAGCCTGTGCACCTTCCAACAATTTCATTGAAATAAAGAGTCCCCGTCCCTATTACCGTATTGTGTTCTTTCAAAGCTGCTCTAAAGCACTCCGATCCTCTCTATTCTCTGTCCTATTGCCTGACCAGTGGCCTAATGTTCAAAACTCTTCTCACAGCTGAATAAGTCAGAGCCTGTCTTCTTATTATGTGAATATTTCTTTTTAAACTCAATCCAAGCGTTAAGATGAAAAGTCCCGCGCAGCCTTTAAGATAAGAGATTGCACACATTTGCTACTTCAGAGAGAAAGTACATGAAACATTTACTGTGCTTGTCTATGCACGATGAAGCAAGCTCCGTGTGACAATCTGGTAGTTTAATGAAAAATAAATGTTTGCTTAAATCATGCTTTGTGATTTCTCTCTTATTCGCAGAATAAATGTGGGTCTTTGCACTTTGAACTATCAAAAATAAAAGAAAAAGAAAAGAAAAAATATGTACTGTTCATTATTTTATAGACTCTTTTTTCATTGCCTAACAGCAAAATTTCACTATCACAAACAGTACTTAATATGTGATGTTGTGTATTATGATAATTTTTTTGTATGCCTAAGTGTTACCTTCGTTTTAAATGTGTAAATGAGAATCAGCATCTCAACTACAACAATCAGCCTCTAATCAGCGCTGATACTTGAGCGCTCTACTCGTATTTAATAGAATTTTAACATTCAAATCAATCACTTTAATTAATATTTTTAAGCATTAATGCTCTCAAACTTTAACAGATGTAATTGTCAGAGAAGGACTCAAATCCCCATTGGGTTTAATTGCTCTATTATTAATTCTGGCTGGGCGAAGGCTGACGCATTTGAACAGTACATTAGACAGAGAGGGGTCATTTGGCTGTGTCTGCCAATACATCAAATCCTGACAATAGTTGCCTGGAATGATTTCACTGTATTTAACCCTTACCACATACTGATTAAAAAGTGCTATATATACACACCTGTAGGTTGCCAGTGATATTATGACAATCTGCCATTTTAAATGTGTCATATTATTATATAGTTTGTATGTGTTTCAGGCTTAGAAAATAGCCAAAAGTATTTTATTTATTTATTTATTTATTTATTTATTTATTTATTTACTTGCTGTTGTCTTAAAAATACAAAATGGTTCATAAAAATAATGTCGTTATTTACCATTTTGATTCAACAAAATGTACAGTGGTGGTATAATGGTTTATGCTATCATATAGTAGTACATTGATAGTCTAATATATAAAAACCGTGGTAGTGAATGATCATCGTATCATATGATGTAATGTTTACATGATATTCCTAGAATGCCATGTCATTATCATCGTACAAGTGTATGTGTGTGTTTATCAGTGTGTTTGTAATGTGTAGGCGGGCACACACTTTGCCCTGTTATGGAGGGTTGAAGGAACAGTGATCCGTGGTGGACCCAGGCGATAGGGCCATATGGTGTGGCATGTTGTGTCATTAGTGTAGAAACTTGAAGGGGACACCAGTGTCTTAATTATCTCCAGACAGCCTGCAATACTCAAACCTGCAGAGAGCAAAACCTCTGAATGCTCACAAATGCCTGCATAGGTGTTAATGCATGGCGAAGCTATAAAAATGCTAAGTACTTTCTATCTGATATGTTTGATTTAATAGTGTGAATTTAATTAGTTTTGTAAATATGGGCTGGTAAGCAAGGTTTTTAATTCACCTCACTTATACTCATTCTCCTAATCTTTTGGGAGCTTTCACACTTAAATTTGATTTATAACGATATAATTCAAGTAGCCTCTTTCCAGTTCCATAGCTATTATTCTCTATATGGATTTGTTTGCCGTATTTCTAATGAATTGTGTGTTGACATCTCATATGTAGCTCTTTTCAGCTGTTTATTAGCCATTTGTGTGTTTTGTGTATAAGGTACATGAGAAACAGGAAACATTCTGCTATTAACCCAACACATTTTTTGTTTTTGTCATTTAAAATCGTTGCACACTTTGCATGGACTTCTGATCACATTGCATTAAATTCCCATTATTTTTGTATGTTTTCTGTGTTTGATTCCCAGATCATGTGGAAGTTTTGGAAAGACGTGAGAATGCAACAGAACCTGTCACACACAGCTCATTAAACACTCAATTAGATCTGCGCTGCAACACTACACCTGTAAACTGGTGAGTAATTTATCATACTTCTGTTCATTAATTTTATAAAATACTTCAATGCATACAGAAAAAAAAAAATATAATTAAGCTTTGGTTGGGTTTATGCCTCAATATTTAAAATTCAACATTAAAACACAAACACACACACACACACACACACACACACACACACACACACAAACACACGCCATTACACCTATGGCGACTCTCCATAGGTGTAATGGTTTTTATACTGTACTAACTGTATTTTCTATCACCCTACACCTAAACCTACCCCTCACAGGAAACGTTGTGCATTTTTAGATTTTCAAGAAACTTTATTCTGTATCATTTAGAAGCTTGTTTCCTCATGGGGACCAAAAAAATTTTCCCACAATGATTTTGTATATTGCCATCTTTGTGGCAACTTGTATGATATATGTATATTTGTATGTACATATATACATACATACATACAGGTTGGATTGATTAAGTGCTGTTAAAAAATGTCTCTGTATATGCCCATACAGCATATGAGAACATAAAGATTTTGGGTTGGCATTTCACACGTTAATATATGCAAAAATGCAGCATAATTTAAGAACTGAAAATTAGTAACACTTTATTTTGATAGTCCACTTTAGACATTCTACTAAGTAAAAGAAAATTTGAAATTACGTGTCAACTAGCAGTCAGAGTATTAGTAGACTGTCTGCTTAATATCTGCTTACACTTTATTTTGATGCTTCCCTAACAGACATTCTACTGCCTTTAAGTAACTTTGAAAGTACGTCAACTTATTCTACTAGCCCTAAACCCAAACTAACAGTTTATAATGATACTGCAATGAGAGTTAGTATCCATTGTTACACTGTGTTTATCAACACCAGTCGATAAAAGCATGTAAAAAAGTGGTATTTTGAACAGTTAATGCCGAAGTATCATGTCCACAGGTAGAGGTTGGGTCACACTTTAGTTTGGGGACCAATTCTCACTATTAACTACAGCTTTTGCCTTAACAAACTCCTAATTACCCTCATGAAAATTAACCACAGTTTTACTAGAAATAACTAAAAAAAAACATGGTTACTACAGTATAGTTGGTAACCACAAATAAACCATGGATTTGCTACACTAACCATAGTTTAACCATGGTATTTGTAATACAACTGTGGTTATATGCTAGTGATATGCATGCTCATAAGTAACTAGTTAATAGTGAGAATTGAACCCTAAACTAAAGTGTTACCAGAGGCTGAATAGTAGCCTACCGTGTGCACCACTACGTTTGAGACAAAGACAAACAGAAGTGCTAATAAATTATATATTACTACAGCTTCACTTACTGTTGATGCGCTGCACAGCCATTTTCAGTAACCCCTCACTGCAGAACAAAGATCCAGGGGACGGGGTTGGATACACATCTTAGGAGGTGGAGATGGTAGGTTCAGGGGTGGGGATGGGTGGGTTTAGGGATCAGGGGGTGGAGACGGGTAGGTTTAGGTATATGTAAGGTGGGAGGAGTTGGATCTAGATCCAACCACACCCCCTGGATCTCGTGTTCTGCAGTGAGGACCATCTCGCCATTCTGGATTCTGACGTAAGGATTGTTGTGGTTCCTCTGAGTTTCTCAGTCAGAATTCTGACTTTAGGGTCCATTCCAGTTAAAAATTCTTACTGGGGACTCTGAAATTCTGACTTCCAGGTACAACTGGAATGTACCATTATTGTTGCATCAAGTGCCCAAAATTAGAATCAGTGCACAAATTAGTATACTTAAGTGCAGATTAGATTTCTGGCCGTTCCATCAGGGACCCCAGAGTTTCATCAAGGAATCTAAAGGCAGCTTTGGGAAGAGTCATTGTGAAAGTGCACCAGTTAACTGTTAAAAAGAGGTAAGATTGAAGTTTACCATCCAACACCTACATGAGGAACAGGAAGAGAACTCTGAAGCGTGGTGATGGAGGAGGTATTGTGGTTTGGAGGTGTTTTGCAACTTCAGGGTCATTGGAAAGTCAACTTTGAATTCTGCATTTATACCAAAAGTGCTTAAGGAGAATGTGAAGCTGAGATAGATAGATAGATAGATAGATAGATAGATAGATAGATAGATAGATAGATAGATAGAGCACTGATAGTGTGTTTATATTTGCTGGAATATGCTGTGTGAATGTGTGCTGTGGAGCTGTGCATGTCTGTAACAACTGGAGGCATGTTGCCTGTGGCTGCTAGAGGATTTGGCTAAATTATGAATGTGTGTGAATGGAGTGTCTGTCTTTTTCTGAAAAATTCAGGAATGAGCACGAACAGCTCGTGCAGGAACACACTGAAATGTGCCAGTCAGCCAAATCATGACAACAAAAGCACCCTTTAGAATATAAATGTCTGATGTGCAATTTGCTCTTTACATTTTCTAAAGCATGTTCAAGGACACAAGTACAGGAGTTTAGCGGATTTCTTTTGCAATTGTTGTTGTTATTTTATTTATTTATTTTGTTAGTTTTGGGGAATAGCTGTTCTAATTTTACCTGTGCTGGTTTCCTTGACAACATGCTGAAAACTGAGCAGATGTGAAGACTGGTAATTTGTTGAGTATGTGTCGTACATCATGAAGGGAAGTTGGTTGTTTGTTGTAGGTTTTGTGCAGATGGTATTTGTATGATCGTATTATGAAACATTTAAGACACAGACTCTAATGTTTCTCGCAGTTCCCAAGGTCACTCTGTTTTAAATAAAAGCACACAAAAGAGACAGATTTAACAGCAACAGTTGGGTTGGTAAATACAGCATTGTTTGCATAATTATTTTAAATGTAATGTTTTTTCACAGCCATTTATTTAAATGCATAATTTATTTTGTGGCTAGATGTGTTCATTAAAATGTTAAGAGTTAATTCATTCATTCATTCATTCATTCTTTCATTCATTTTTCCATTAGAAATTACAGCTGTTTTTGTAGTACAGTGAACACTTATTTTCAGCCTCACGTTTTTCGCAGTGATTTGTTTACATTTGTATTTTATTTTGTGGCAGTGGTGTCTAGTTCTATAAACCTGCTGAATGTGTTCATTAATGCGTTTTTCCCCAAATATATTTATATAAATTATTTTATTTTATTTTATTTTAATTACCTTTACTGGAGACACAGTGAACACTTTTAATTCTGAAGATCAATGATTTAAGTTTTTCATTGTGGCCCTTTAATCATTTCATCCTAATTTATATTATATTAAAATAAATTATTCTGTTTAATTTCACTGCTGGTTTAGACTTTGAAAACCGTTGGCAATTAACCATTGTTGAATCTGTCACCTTTTCCCCCATATGCTCATGCATTGGCATTTTTGCGTTTTGATGTGTCAGTGATGTCATCAGTTATGTCACACAGATGTTTACTCTCCCAGCATCAGTCAGCATCAGATTTATTTCACAGATGCTTGTGTCTGTTGAGGTATGAATGTCTGTATTGAGTCTGATATAGCAGCTCCGTTAAACATGGAGCGGCATCAGAAAATCAGCGTCTCGCCTGTCCCGCATCTTGTGTTCTATTACATCCCGTCTCCCTCTTCTCTCAGCGAGTTGACCTGAAATCAGGGCTGCAGGTGAGGGCATCTCTCTGACACACACTAGCACAGCTTCTAGTATCACACACAGGTACACAAACACATTGACAGTAAAGATATCCTGCGGCGGCCTGAAACACTAGCTGAAATCAGACACCTACTCAGCTCCCTGCCAAACACAATGTTGTCAGCATGTGTACGCGCGTTCGTGCGATCCATCTACTTTTAAAAGCCCTTACCTAGGAAGAAAAGTATTGCACATCAAAAATTGAAAATTTATTCTCATTCGCTCAAAGGTTGGTCTTGTTCCACTGTCATTTGAATCGTTACTTCTATTCATTTTCCCACCGCTTCTTCTTTCATTCCTGACATCTACAGATCACTACAAATCACATTTGGAGAAAAGACGTTCGCCGGCAAACATCATAAAACATAAATGTCTCCGAGAATCGAAGACTTGTTTCCTAACCTTTTCTCCACTATGACAAAATTACTCTGGAAAATAAACTCCGCTAGACAAATAAACAAAACCCTTGTGGCACAGCTGTCATAGAGGATCAGCGGAGAGGACAACTATTCCTGGAGCTCTTCAGGAAACAGTAGGAGCACTCTGGGCCACTTGCAAGACATCCTGCCGGTGAAGGGGCCATCTCCTTCTCCATTTCTTTCCCCCTCCTCATCTCTCTCTTTAGCCTCAGTCTTGCGGCTTCCTCCCTCCATCTAATTCTGCTCTCAAAACAGTGGGATCCATTTCCACATGAAAGCAGAGAGGGAGGAGAAGGCCGCTTGGAGTGTCCTACTCTTCCTCTCTGTTTCCATGGAGATCATGTGCGGTGTGAGCATTGTCCAGTTTCCAGAGTGGATGGAGTGGTCTTGTTTCGGATGCTTCCTTCCAACTTGATTACTTTAAAAAGCATCTCGAGGATGGATTTGTACTGTATGAGAAGTGCCAGCGGAGGAAGTTCTTGATGGCCGAGTGGCCCGTATTTTTCCTGATGTGGGTCACTCAATCAAACACATCCACTTGTAACCGAGTTCTCATTTTCATGCATTAAGTCAGTGCGCCGGTGACGTCTGTAGGCCCTGCAGGGATGCAGGATTGAGCTTTGTCTCAGGTTTAGAAAGTTAAACCTAAAAACTATACTTTTACTTTTTGTGCTGGTGCTACTGTAATCTTAGAGTTGGCTTGACAACTTTGCCAGTATTTTCTAATTGGTTGCAAGGCGCTTTGAATTGCAGCTAGTGCACTGCTAAGTGATGTACGATAAGGGATTGCTTACTGACCCATATCAAAAAAGCCCTCTATGGTCTCTCTGCCCTCTTTGCACCACATTTAATGGTGCATGCAAATGAGTTTTCATTATCTGCATTCAGCTATGTAAGTAATATGGTATGTACTGAGGTTGCACTGCAAATAATCATATACTGTACTGTACACTATATACTGTAGTGTACTGAACTTAATGGTGTTAAATCTCATTTTTGCACCCTCTTGACTTTTTTTCTGATCTTGCAATGTGAAAGACAATATACACTGCACTCTTACGGTTTTTTTTGTTTTTTTTTATTTAATTTTATTTTATTTAAATTTTTATTTTTATTTTTTTTTGCTCTTCTGGTATATTGAACATTCAACATTCCAATCCAATCCAATTATTTATAGAATTATTTTACCAAATTTCACTTAGATTATTGTTTTCTTTTTTTTTATTTCTCCAAAAATTGGGCTTTAAAAAGTGTTATGTTTTTCTTCACTTCCTGTCTCGGTTTAGATCTTTGACTAAGGGGCTGTAAGAAAGCAACAGTGATAAAGTATTTTGGTATTATTTATTTACTATTAGAGTTTTTATTAATGTTATTGAATAATGTTTTATTATTTATCATTAGTCTATGCATGTATAATTTTTTGTTTCATTTGTAATGATTTTATATGCTTGTCATTTTATTTATTTATTTAATATTTTTTTTTTTTTTCATTCAGTTTGTTTAATTTCAGCTAGTAATTTTAGTACTTCAACTTTCAGTTAGATGCCAAGCCAACATTTCTATTTATTGTTTGAAGTCTTTTATCTAATATTTATATTTTATTTTATGTCAGCTTTATTTCAATTAACAGTGTGTTTTTAATTTAGTTTTGGTTAACAATAACAACACTGGAAAGAAAACACACTCCCTCACACACACACACACACACACACACACACACACACACACACACACACACAAAATGAAAATTTCAATCACTGTTCTTAAAATTTGGTAAAATTTTTATTTATTATTTTGTTGGGTAATGTGTAGGTTTAGCCTTGTAGTTTGCATGAGTGTGATTGGATAAAGACACATTGGAATCCAGACAATATTCAAGAAAAAACAAAATATCCAGGTACCATCCTGATATGAAAAGCGTATTAATTTCAGGTGTAAAGGGGACCTATGATGTTCTTGTACCTATAGGTGGTTGCTCTGTTTATGCAGGTCTAAGACATTTCCTATCCATTTTATTGTCTGCAAAGTAAAAACCATGAGTGTGATTGATTTGAAAAGTAATAACACACATAGTTTCAATAGGCCACACCATTTCATTCATGTCTGTAGCTAAAATATGTAAGATTAGCTACGTGCCAAAGTTGTATACTTCAGCTCACTTCCTGCCTCAGCAAGCGCTGTTAATAAATAAATTTATTGTTTTCCTCAAACTTCAAGTTTCTGAGCTTATACTTGTAAACTTTTACACACTGACTCCTTAAATAGAAACTTTTCACTAGCAAACTTTCATTCCTTAACCCAACTTTCTCTCTTCCCTGGCTTGACCTCTAGCAGTGAGTTCATTCAGATGGAGCTTCATGCAGCCAATCACACTTTCCATCTTAGCAGTCTACCTCTACTAGCCGGTCAGTAGGAGCTATGAGGAGCAGGATGTGTTTTTAAGGAACCAAGGAATATCTGGCCTGAACCATTGAGACTGGTGCTGGGAGGAGGCTACAGTCCAAAGGTTCTCTCCTCTGACCTGTGGCTTTAAAAATATTTTATGACATATCGCAGACCTTCATCACTAGTTTATACCTGGTTTCTACTTGGCTGTCAAAACAATATATTTGAGTTATAACAAGTCTCTGAAGAGCCTCTGCAGGAAATCAACCCCAAAATAAATAATCTGATGAACTGAGGTGTGAATCTAAGGACAAGGAGCTTGTTAGAGATGAATAAGATTTGTATCGCATAATTTACACCTTTCGATAACTACAATGTAAATCTAATTTTTCCTTTTTAGATGTGTGTCTGCAGATACAGGTGATAGCAAGCTAACAACCTGGGAAGAATTTGTTTCCCTCTGAGTGTTTTTTTTTTTTTTTTTTTTTTTCAGACAGACTGAATTTCAATCACCTCTGTGTTTGGCAGTGAAAAGAAAAAAGACGGCATGCAATTTAAAGTGCTAAATCTCAGTTTTGACTCTATCTAAATGCAGATGTCATTGAAATGTGAATTCCTGCAGACTGCACCAGTTACATCACCGCATCACCGGCTGCCCCTCGCTGACCTAATCCGTCCCGACATTTCCCCCAAATGCTGTCTGAAACCCAGACTGTGGACTCTTCCAGAACAGGTCTGTTCTTCTTCAAATGGCCGTCTTCTTTTCTCATACAGTACATAATGCACTATGAGGTCACTTCAATCCCCATCCATCTCCAAATGTCACTGTTGTTCCCTGGAATACTTGTCTTTAACTGTCTTTATTTAGATTAAAGTTTTGGACACCCACTATTCAATATCTATGCAAACCATTAAAAGGAAAATGAAAACCTTGTCATATTTGATATATCGTGCTGTAACATCTGTAATAAAGTGCAGTTCAGCCGACTGTAGTTAGAGCGGCTGTTTATATAAACATCTGACATTTAGATGCTTTGTTATTGTGGATTCTGTTGAGGTCAGCGAAATGACAGAATAAATCGCAGCCCGCAGAGGCAGGCAGAATGTTTGGATGGGTGGAGGAATGAAGGAAAAAAGTTAAATTTGGTTCTCGTAGGATGTTTTTGGAAAGCGAGCGAGGAGGAGAGGTCGATCTCTGACAGCATGCTTTTATTGAGTTGTCTGAGATGTGTCAGAAATGGAGGTGTAGCTGAGTGCATTTGAGTGCTTGTTTGTTTTTTGCAGTGTTTTTGGCTGTAAAATAGGAGCATCGAGGACTAATCTTCAGTGTAATTAGCTTCTATTGATCCCAGCGATTGGGCTGCATTCAAACCGTGTTAGTGTCCCCCAGCTCTTCACAGTTGAGGTGCTCCACCAATATCCTCTACTAATTAAAGTCAACATGAAATAGCATTCACAGCCCATTTTAATTCAGGCATGTGAAATGAACAGGATGTGCAACAAGAATAAATGTATGGAGTGCCTTGGTTTTATTCGTCAGGATTCAACTGGATGATATAATTTGGGCGTACTAGAATGCAAGTTTGCGGAGGATTATTGGCACCCAATTATGAGGAGACTTTTTGATACGGACGTGGTGGCTGAAGGTCAAGTTCACCCTTAGGCCCGTCTTGACATATCCCAAAGGTAATATTTCTTTTTAAATCTGCCATTATATATTGCTGTTGTCATAACATTTGTAACTTTAACTGACATTAAACGTTTGTCACTAACTACTGGTAAGGATTTAGAGAGTCCTATACTACAGAAAGTAATGCAACAGTATAGGCACACCATTAGCCAAATAGAAAAATGTTTGCCTTCCTTCCAAAAATGTTGCATTCACTTGCAAAAGCATTGCAAAACTTTTTGCAAAATAAAACGAAAGCATTGAAATATAATTTAAAATAATATTTTAATATAATACTTTCTATTATATTGCATAAAATACAATATTTATAAAATGCTTTATAATATAATCTTTATAATTTTTATAATTTATTTATGTATTTTAAGAATTTATTAATATAAAAGTAAATAGTAAATATAAGTAAATAGTAATGGAAAAATACTAATATTACTGTTTACTGTTAGTTTGTTTGTTAATAACATAATACATAATAAATGTTCATTTATAAATCTTGGAATGTTAAATTTATTAATATGTAGAAATTAACATGAACCTAGATTAATAAATGTTTCATTTTTCATTTTAGTTTATTAATGCATAGAAATGCATAAATGTATAGAACATTACTGTAAATCAGTGTTATTTTAGTGTCTTTGAAATATTATATTTTTAATTAATATTTTGAATCAGTTTTTCATTTTATTTTCATTTTCATTTCATTTCATTTTAATTTGAATTAAAGTTTTTGCGATTTTTTTTGTCATTTTTAGTAATTTTTGCTTTTAGTTTTTGCTTTAACTAGTTTGAAATAAATAAACATATTTATTATTATTATTATTATTATTATTATTATTATTAAATGTAAATATTATTACATTTCAATTATATTAATTTATTTGTTTATTTAATGGTTTTATATTTAGTTTCTGTTTTCAGTTTTTCAACTATAATAACCCTGCTGTAAATGTATCGAACCTTACAGTAAAGTGTTATTAAAATATTTACCATTTACCAACATATTTAGTGAAACTGAAAAATAAGAATCTACAGGTTGCTTCTCTGTAACAGATCGCCTAAAACTTGCCATTTCAGCTGTGCATTTTATATCCATCATAAGACTTGTTTCGATGCCAGTCATATTAAAAAAATTGGCATATAATTCTGCTGCCATAATGACAAGCTGAAGGATTTCAAACTGAACCTGTCTGTTTCAGTCTACACCTCCCGAGCCTCGTCAAACATGAAATTAAGATATTCCTCATCCCAAATCCCAATCTTAGAGACACAAGAGATGATTTGGAAAGCAGATCAAATCACCAGGAAAAAGATGACGATTGAGGTTTTTCTAATCGCCAGCAACAAACCTGACTAAATGATTCGCTATTCTCTCTGATTGTGCTGATGTTCTGGGTGCTTCAGTCTCATTAGCGCAGATGATATGCATCTTACATTCTTCATATTGTCAGATGAATAAATTGTCTCCCGATTGGAGCAGAGACGTCCGAATGAGAAATTCAAGGAATATTTCTTTCATTTCGCATATCAGCTCATAGTTACCCAGGAAAAGCAGCTTTTCTCTCACTTCCTCTAGTCTTTCTCTCTCTCTCCGCTCAATTGGTAATCATAATAATGTAGCGGCCCATAATTATAATAGACCTGCTTGTCAGAGATACGGAACAGATATCAAAGCTTAAATTATTCACAAGGCAACTGAACAAACGGAGTTTAAACAAAAAGAGAGGCTGTGATAGGGACTGGAAATTACATATTATGTTCACTCTCATTCATATTAGAATGCAGTGCTGTCCAGGATTTCTGGCTAGCTAAACCCAAATGTTTTTACCTTCTTTTAGGAGTTATATGAAATATGATATCATCTATCTGAGTCCTGCTCTTTGTTTTACTGTCTTTCAACCTTGTTATTATCGAATTCAATGTACTTTTAAGTCCGCATTGGGCAACAGATAAACAAAGATTAAACGCTGATGAAACTTGATGCTGAGGATTGTTAGTTATAATTGGCCGAGAATCGTTTCACATTGCTCTACAACATACAACTTGTAAGTAATCTCTCTAAACCTGAGCCCAATCTTCCCTCTAATGTTTCGATCTTGTTCTGTCCAAACCAGCCCACTCTGGTTAGTGTTCAGTGCAATCTCATCTTGAATGAACTCAGTCTCTGTGCGTCCACGGAGCTGTTCAAACAGATTGAAGTAAAGGTCAACAAGACAAAGGAATAGCCACACAAAGCAAGCCTTGGCAATTTGCTTTTCCTTCTTATTTAGAGCCAAACTTTCATAAAAAAGAGAAAGTTTAATCAAAGTGAGAAAATGAAAGGCCTTTTTTCTGCTTTTTGAGATTCCTGGTAGAGGCACAGATAAAGGGGAGAGCATTGGATCTGCTTTCTCTCTAACACTTTGTGAAAAGACTCTGTTAGAGTTGTGATTGGTTTTTAGCTACTTGTTTTGTCTCGCTCCTCAGGAATTTTTGTAAGACTTTGCTTTCACCCTAAGCAATAACTTTGCTCATTGCTGACTTGCCAGGTAAAACTGTTCAGGATTTAGGTTTCATTTTGAATTGAGAACTGGTTTATGTTTGCGAAACAATGACACACTGAGTTTAGTGTGTGTGTGTGTGTTTAGGAAGCCTGGCGGTGCAGTGCATGAGTTTTGCTTTGGACGTGTGTCAGCGGTTCTGATCTGGCTTGTCAGACATGTTTTACTCAAGCTCCCTCTACCCCTTCACCCAAGAGATATCCCAGTGACAGTTGTGTGCTTCTTCCTCTCTCAGTCCTCTTGCTTTCCATCACAAACTGTCATCCTCTTCTCATTTCTATGGGTTTCAGATTCTCTCCTGCTGTACTGTCCACCTCACTGGTAACTCTGCTGGAGATACCGCAGTCGCACTTTTGCAAAGTTGTTGTTGTTTTTTTTTTTTTTATGGATTTTCTGTCAAAATGGGAATTAACTTATCTGAAAATGTTCTGTGTGCATGAGGCCATCTAACTAAAGTCTTCTGCTGCATTTGGAATGGAATAGCACAGCTCACTGTGCAGTATACAGTCCAAAATTTAAGGTAACACTTCTTACTATTTACTAGCATGCATATTTCTAGCATATTGGCTGTTTATTAGTACATTATTAGTACTTTGATACCAAGGAAACCAAAAAGGAAACCAAAACAAAAAAAATCTGATTAAGAATGTTATATAGCAGATTGAGTACTGTTAACTATTTAAAAAAATAAAAATAAAAAAATGATATAAATGATTTTAAAATAGCATGTTTGCTCTCACATGACCTCATTACAGTATGTTTACTTCATGAGTCCATCTGAGAAATAAAATCTGTTCTGTTGCATTTTAGCACAAGTTTTAAATGAGGGTTATTTTTCTTTTCTTTTTTAAAATGCAGATTATATTACTTCCTATTCATTTCACACACTGAAAATAGTAAATCAAGTCATGTGAATTGCATTGTGGGATACAGTATTCCAAGGCTACAATATTCCTCTGTCTCTACAGGGAAGTAGTGGTTTGGAGAATGGATGGATGGATACAGTTTTCCACACAGTGTTTTTTTTTGTATACTATATACTGCATGCTTTGTCAAATGTAGTGGGCCATCCAGATATTTCATGCATATGGAAAATGTTTATATTGTGCATAGTATATGTACTGAATACTAAACAAATAGTATGACTTGTATAGTAGTATGCTATTCTGAATATTCAGCTTTCATTTTATTTAGCACTTTTAAGTATTTTCTGCTTTGATGCAGCACCCTGTTTGTATCTAAACGCCATTTATTTTACTCTCTCCATTAAAACTGTTTAATGAAACAAAATGATTTGTGAAAGCATTACAGCAAAGCTCACAGCTGGGGTTATTTTAGTTTGATAAACAACAGAAACTTTTATAAATACTACACCCTTGTTTTATTCAAGGTAAAACATACAATACTAATACAATATAATATTACAGCAATACAATAACTGCTGACAAATCAAGTTCTGGACCTGTGTTTGCACACTCACTCTCATAGAGCAGTGATTGTTTCATAGCTGTGAACGATCAGATGTCTCTCAGCTGCACTGAAGTCTCATTTCCCAAGTGGGATTAAGAAGGGAAGACAAATATATGCAACATCTGTGTTAATGAGTGCATTACTATTGACTTGTAATGTGCTTCAGATACTTATGAAATTACCTTGTTAATTGAGCATCTGGTAACCCTGATTCTGCGCAATGGCCTCACAGTCAAAACGAGAAGCTCGATCTGTAGTCACAAAGTACCTCTTGAAACCATTAAGTGGCCAATCCTGAGATTAAGTTAATATTCGCCAATTACCTTGTCACTTTGAGGCACTCATCTGTCTTTTAGTTTACCACCCTTCTCCTAAGGTGTCCTCTAATCTCTTCTGCTTTCCACCATCAAGATGAGTCCTTCAGACCACCCCCTGCTCACTCAGACCATTCAACGTGTCATTTCCTGTGTGAGTGAAAAGCTCCAGGTAAACCGGTCTCAAACCTGACCTCTGCTCCTCCCCAACCCCGTCTACGGTTGCCATGGATACAGGGCCACCAAGTGTCTGTCAGGTGTCACGGACAGCAACCAGGTGTGACCTCTCAGCGCGCATCTGAATATGGAGAGTTCCACACGAGCAGCCTCAGCCAGAGAAAAAAACATCTGACAGGAACCAGGCAGAGGAAGTAGGCCAGAGGTGATGATGTCTGTGAAGATGTTGGCCGTAAACTATGCTCTTCAGGATTGAAATGGTTATGGTTCTTTTTAATGGTTAACGGTTCTTTTTCTCATTTTGGTCTACTTTTTATTGTCAGAGACATTATAAGAAAGACCTCAAATGACAGGTAGTGATAGTGTAAGGGGAAAAATTGTCAGCCAGGTTTGGAATGGCATTTGCCATATGAGCATCACAGTTTATGTTTTTGAGCATACTGTATATTGATTATGTTTGGCATAACTACATGTTGTACATAAAAGTTAAAGAAATAGTTCACCCAAAAATAAAAATGGCCATCCAAGATGTAGATGACTTTGTTTCTTCTTCGAAACAGATTTGGAGAAATTTAGCATTAAATCACTTGTTCTCTAATGGATTCTCTGCCAGTGAATGGATGCCGTCAAAATGAGAGTCCAAACAGCTGATGAAAACATCACAATAATCCACAAGTAATCTATAACACTCCAGTCCATCAATTAACGTCTTGTGAAGTCAAGAACTTCATGTTTTTAAGAAACAAATCCATCAAGGTGTTTTAACTTTAAACTATTGATTCTGACCAAAGTATGAGTCCGTAATAACATTTCTTCCAGTGAAAAACTCCATCCCTTGTTGTCCTCTCACATCAAAATCCACCAATATATTTGTTTAGAACTGTTTTGGACTGTTTATGCGTGTAAACCGTGCTTGATCTGCTCAGATTTCTCTCCTGATTCAGACAAAACGAGTATTTCACTGGAGAAAGTAATATTATGGATGGAGAACTCATATAGTTTCCCTTAAAGGTACAGTGATAGTAAAGTGTAAAGGGTGTAATTTATGCAGATTTTTTTTTTTTTCTGTAATTACAGAAATTAATTACAGATGTAACTACATGCAGGTATTTTTTAGAATATAAGTACAATGTAAAAACATGTATGTACACAATAAGTGCATTGTACCAAATGATTAATTTAAATGCATCACAATGTCTGCGAAAAGTCAATTTGCATAGTACATGGCTATTTTAGCACATTAAATGGAAAAATATTAAAACATCTTTATAGCAACAAAACTGTTTGCATGCACACATACTATTCCAGCCCAGCAAACATTTCGGTAACCACAAATACAGGTCTCTGTGTAAAGCAGGCTATTGGCAATTACAGGGTCATGTGATTGGAAATGAATAGCACTTTGTGGTGAGGGGGATAGACTGCGGAATGGAACAAAGGGCTTTGAATGGCTGTTAGCTGGAAGCAGCGGGTCCCATTCCCTGAGAGATAAGATAGCACAGGAAGTGAAATGTTCTGTCACTCGGGCTGACTTTACATAGCTTTTAGTGTAAAGATAAGGTGGTCATATCGCTCAGACAGGTAAACATACAGACACACATGTGCACACACATTCACGCTTCTCTGTTGTTTACCTGTAAATCATATTTGATAAAGCTTCTGATTGATCCATTTCTCTCTCTGACAGCATTAATACATTTGGTATTGCTGTGCTGTAAACAGAAGGTGGCATCAAAATCCATTCTGCTGAAGCTTTTAGACACATTCACCTGTCAGTTTACTGATCTTAATAAATGGGGCCTTATGCTGCCGTCTTACATTAAAATAGCACACAAGCTGACAAGAACATATCCAATTCATTAATTCTAAGTCTCAGAATGAGTTGCACATTACAACCAAATCCAGATCTTTCCATCGATGCAGGCATACGTATGTTTGTCTGCATAATAAATAAATTAATATATGCACTGTATAAACTTAATAGTTTAGCTTGTGCATCTGGAATATTAATATTTACTGTTGCATTTAATTAATGCTGACTTTGATTCTAATAGAATGCTTTACTAAATTATGTAAAGAAATGTAAACACTATTTAAACACAAACACTTTTTTTTGCATATTTATTTGCAAACATACATTTGAATGATTGTGATGCAATTAAACTTTGTGCAGCTAACTAGTAGCTTAACTATAGCCTGAAGAGCTTTTGAGGTCAATCGACTGATGCCTGACGAACGCAGTTGAACTTGTTGCTGGTTTCGTGCAAAGAGTGCTCTAATGTATCAGGCAGTGCAGCGAATTCATCAGAATCAATTGTAGGTCTGTATAAAAATGATTGACGGCTGGATTTGGCCTGCGGGGTGCCAGCTGAAGAGGAAAGCTGACAGAAACAATACACCAGGCTTAGGAATTGTATTTTGGTTAAGCAATGACTGCATAATACATTGGGTATTATTATAGCAATTATAATCGATTATGCAATCAGTGCTTTGAATACTGTCATTGTCACAGAGACCCATTATGATGCATGGATTAATTTTTACACCTGTAGTGCTGCTGTAAGATTTACTTAGCAAAAACAGATAAAAAGTGTAGTGTGATCCCATCAGAGTTTAGTGCGTTCGGGTTTATAAGGCTTTAGTATAATGGATCTCTTGGGACTGGACTTGTGACCTCACTTTCAGATGCTGCTGAGCGGTCCATTGAGATTGTCTGGGTCGGCATTTGCTATGAAGAAAAGACAGTTTGCCCTTGAGCAGCTGTAAGAGGTGACGGCACAGTCCCTATCACGTCCTCAGGGTCTTCCTGTCCCAGTCTCCCTCACCTTAAGGTTTTTAATGAACCAGACTAAAAACGGCTCAAATGTGTGAGAGCGGTATGTAAGGGATTTGTCTTTTCAAGAGTTTTGTGCGTAAACATACGTGCTAATGTGTGAGAGGAAGAACACTGAGAGGTAAGAGATGTTACACTGTGAGAAAGTAAATTGTTTTAATGCTTTGTAAAAATTAATATTTTTGGTTTACTGGCTGAAATGAGAATATTCAGACCCATTTTGGTGTGGATGTAGCATTGCACAAGTATTTGGTTACCAATGCCATTATATACACTACCATTCCAAAGATGGTAAAGACATTTATAATGTTACAAAATATTTCTATTTCAAATAAATTCTGTTCTTTTTAACTTGCTTTTTATCAAAGAACACACACACACACACACACACACACACACACACACACACACACAGAAAGAGAGATAAACTCAGTTTCCACAGAAATATTATGCATCACAGCTGTTTTCATCATTGATGATAATAAGACATTTTTCTTAAGCAACAAATCAGCATATCAGAATCATTTCTGAAGGGTCATCTGACACTGAAGACTGGAGTAATAATGTTGAAAATTCAACTTTGCCATCACAGGAATAAATTACACAATGAAAAAAATTATTAAACTGAAAACATTTGTTTTTGAAATATTAATGAAATAAATGCAGCCTTTAAAAAAAAAAAAAAAAAAAAACTTAGAGAGAGCCATTAAAAATGCATTTATTTATATATATTTTTTGTTGATGTTTGTTTGCTAATTTAAGATGTTTTCTTTACTTTCTCAGTGAAGATGAAAGAAAAATACCAATATGAAATGTAGAAGAAATGTAAGTAAACATGCAGCTCCACCCCGGAATGTCTGGATTTCATCCAGTCGATTTTTAGCTCTTTATCTATGGATTAAATCAGCTGTTTTACTGGAGCCATAGATCAGTGATATAAAAGACATCAAAATCAATCAGCCTTGAGACTGTATTTCTGTGTTTTTTTTTTGTTTTTGTTTTTTTGATTACCAGTGCTGGAATAACATGCACGCCTCTCCTGTTCTCTCTCAAATGCCTCTGTTACTCTTCCTAGCTGAGAGAGAAATCAATCATAACTCAATGCTTTTGACATGCTCAATGGCGCAGTCTGATTGGCTGCGACTCATCCAGTGATTTCTCATTACCGGCACCTCGCACGGTACCCCTTGGGGCTTGTGTGACCCCTGTGATTCTGCCACTGTTACTGACATCATCTCGCTACTGAGACGAAATAGCGCTTCTCTAACTAGTACAGCACACTGCATTGTTTAATGAGAGGCTACTGCATCAACAGGCTGCGCGGATTGTGCTTGTTGTGCGTTCACTTCCTGTGTGTTGTTTTTGAAGTGATATGGTGGTTGAGTAATGAAGTCTCCACAGGTTATGCTAAGAGCACATGGTTATTTTTCGTGGTCATTAGTAGGCAATGTTGTTGATAGAAAATCTAGCCTCCTGGTGGTCCAGCATGGAAGTCTGCTGTGGTGATAGAGGTTTATCAAACATTCACACATCTTATCTGTGCAGGGACTGTTATAAAGTGAAGCAAAACAGTACATCCTGCTGTTTCTTTTAGAAAGTGTCCAATTATATTTTTTGATTTGTTTGTTTTTTATATGTGTGTGCGCGCACTGGTCCACTTATATGAGCAGACATTTGAAGCAGGCTATTGCAGTATACCGTGTGCCAATGAGATTAGAGGAGCGTTTACCCCCTCACAGTGTCCTTGAACTGCCAACACTCAGTCAGAGATTGAACTCATAAGTGTTTACACATGCTCTGAGACCTTGTGTTAGTGAGGCCATAAAGTACTGTGAAATTTGAAAAAAAAAAAAAAAAAATATTGTGAAATATGATGAAACCCATAATTAAAGTTCTTCATAAAAATGTATGAATTAAAATACATAAAGTAGCTAAATACAAAGTAAAGGTATTACTGTAAATACAATTATATACAAGTTTGTTAAACAAACAAATTTGTTGACATAAATACAAAGACAGTCTATTAACATCTCACAAATTAACATGATGTTATTTTTAACTTACCATGTTCTTAAAGACAAAAAAAATCACAAGAATGTAATTCTTTGTTTGAGTCAGTAATAATTTACAGTGTTTTCTTCTGTTTTCTGTATGTGATAATTCTTGCTAATTTCATTTAATGTTAGTGGAAAAAATATTGTACAATAGTTTACATATTTAGGGGATATTAAAGGCTGTGTTATAAGTTGTTGGTTATGAGTATTTAGACTTGACTCAGATGATCAGATATCAGTTACATATTGAATTTAGGACCACATACAATAGTAGCCCAAATCGGATGCAATGAAATCAGATCTGATACAGTATTGTATGTGTTTTTGCTGTTTATGCACATGTAACAAGATCCACTTACACTACAATTCAAAAGTTTCAGGTCAGTTTCATTCAATTTTTGAATGAAATGAATACTTTTATTCAGCAAGGATGCATTAAATTGATCAAAGTGGCAGTAAAGACCGTTATAATGTTACAAAAAAATCTATTCCAAATAAATAATTGTTCTTTAAAACCTTCTATTCCTCAAAGACGCATAAAACCTTGATGGCAGTAATAATAAATGTTTCTTGAGCAGCAAATCAGCAAATTAGAATGATTTCTGAAGAATCATGTGACACTGAAGTCTGGAGTAATGATGCTGAAAATTCAGCTTTGCCATCACAGGAATAAATTATGTTTTAAAATAAATTAAAACAGAAAAGAGTTATTGTAAGTTATAATAATATTTGGCAGCATTGCTATTTTTACTGTATTCCTACTGTATCAAATAAATACAACTTTGGTGAGCATAAGAAGCCTCTTTCATAAACATTAAAAACCTTAGCGACCTCAAACTTTGAGCAGTCATGTCCACAGCAAGGCATAATGCACAGATATTATCTTTGACACAATCAGTTTGTATTTCTTTGTGTGAGTCAGTAAAATATTTACAGTATTTCAGCTGTTTTCTCTGTGTATTGATTGTTGATAATCTTGTTTTTGTGAAAAAAATAAATAAAATAAAATCTTTAGTAGCTAATACTATAATTAAATTTCATTACAGTGAATATTAAAGAAGCCATGAAATGAAAAATCTAATTTTCTATAATTTTGTATTATTAAAACATCAGAGGTTCAGAATGAGGGTTAAATACAATAATTTTAAATGTATGACTAAAATAAAATAAAAATAATAAAATAAAATAAAATAAATACATGTCATGAGCCCTTTAAGTAAGAGCTGCATTAAAAATAGTTGGTTACATGCATTTACGCTTAACTGATGATCAATAATGAGAAGATATCACTTACTTATTGGATTTGGGACAACATATGTTAGTTACATCCTAAATCGGATGCAATGAAATCAGATCTGATATGTTTTTCCTGTATGTGAAACTGCAACACAATCTACTTATTGTATGCTTCACGTGTTTAAACAGCAAAAACACAAATAACATCTGAAAAAACAGCAAAAAAAAAATATTGACTAAATGTGTCTGAATTGTTGTAGAGTTGCTTCATCGACTTCCATTGTATGAGCAGCATTTCTGTGTTATTCAACTGTAAATATAAAGTGAATGTTACTTGTAACTCTGAGAATGTGGTGAGGAATTTTATTAAAGAGAACAGTACAGGTGGACAGCTAGGTCACACTGCACAGAGCAGTAAATGCTACACAGCTGTTTCTTCCTGTCCTCCCTCTCGCTTTCCTTGCTTCAGTACTATATTTCTAAAGGCCTGAGCTCCTGTGTGTGTTAATGTGTCTTATGGCCTTGAGTCCAAACACACCAAAGCTCACTGCTTGGACACATTTGGTCAATGAAGGGCTCTTCCAGCAGTGTACTTCAGCAATAATGTGAAGGCTGAGAAACAGGCCATGGTTTTGCCAAAGTTCTTGACATTTTGAAATTTGCCACCTGTCGCAATCAGTTTCAACACACTGCTTTAGTCTCCAATTCAAACCGTGTGCTTAATTCCCATGTCAGTGATGCCGTTCCAGAAATAGTTTTTTTTTCTTTTTTGATCCTAAAGCTCACTGCTTTAATTGTTCTGTTTGCATTTGCAAGAATTGTGAAGGTTTTTATTTTTTTATGTATTTATTTATTTTTTTGTATAAATGTTGTCCCACTGTCAAGTCTGCCATGGGCAAGGTTTTAATTACCATGCAGCCTAGAGGGAAATATTCAAATTCATCCAGAAAAGCAACAGAAAAACAAAGCAATTTGAGTTTATAATTACATGTACAATTTCACTGCAAGACAAAAATGTAGTTAACTTGTCTTGCCACTTCTTTCTGTGATGGTGCAATTTATTTAAACTGTGTTAGGAAGCATTTACATTTTTATTTATTTATTTATTTTAATTTTTATTTATTTATTTATTTATTTTTTTGTGCGTTAACCCATTCTATCGTGATTGCGTGATTGGTTAGTTCACCTTTCATGCATTTGCACCAGCTATTAAATGCACTGTGAATGCTTTCCAGTGCCTGTAATTTGACCGCACTTCTCTCCTCCTTGATAATGTGTTTATTACTTTTGGCATCTGGCTAAATACAGTCTTCTCAGCAATGCAGGCTTAAGGAATGACATTTCAAGAACAATTCTGAGAGATCTCAGCAGTGAGCTTGTCCTTAATGCTTGGTCACGGTGTCCTCCACTATGCTGGAGGTCTATGATAATTCAATTGCAACAGTAGTTGGGTGTTTCTTCAACACAACATGGTCACAGTGTGCCAGTTTTTGATTTTTATATATAGAAAAAAAGACTACTTATTATCCTGCTGTCTCTGTTTCTTCCCTTTATCAGTGAGCTTCATTTGGACATTTCTGTCTTCTGTGTGTATCTGGTATGTTTCTGTATTTCTACTCCCTTATTCCACCCTCTACACTTTCTATGATGCGTTTTTCTTCATTAATTTCATTCATTCATTCATTCATTAATTCATTCATTCAGATAGACAAATAGACAGACAGGCTGTCTATTTTATTTTAGACTATTTCAATTTATGTCACAGACTTTTGGACTGTCTAGTTTAATTTTATTGTTATTTAAATATTATTATTATTATTATTATTATTATTATTATTATTATTATTATTATTTACCAGCACTTCAGTGTCAAAGGTTGTGATTCTGCCTATTATTCCATGTTTTCATTGTTCAGATATTTCCTTTCTAATTGAGATGTCTTTATGATTCCCTTTCTGTCTGTCTTGACACAATTTACCCATACAATCTATAATTCCTGAGCATAAGCGCTAATATATATATATATATACAGTGGGTAAAATAAGTATTGAACACGTCACCATTTTTCTCATTAAATGTATTTCTAAAGGTGCTGTTGACATGAAATTTTCACCAAATATCGGTAACAATCCAAGTAATCCATACATACAAATAAAACAATACAAATAAGTTCAGAAATGAAGTTGTGTGTAATAAAATGGAATGACCCAGGGAAAAAGTATTGAACACGCTTACTGAAATTGATTTAATACTTCATACAAAAGCCTTTGTTCGTAATGACAGCTTCAAGACGCCTCCTGTTTGGAGAAACTAGTCGTATGCATTGCTCAAGTGTGATTTTGGCCCATTCTTCCACACAAACAGTCTTCAAATCTCGAAAATTCCATGGCCTCTTCTATGAACTCTGATCTTTAGTTCTTTCCATAAATTTTCTATTGAATTCAAGTCAGGTGATTGGCTGGCCATTCTAGCAGCTTTACTTTCTTTCTCTGAAACCAATTGAGAGTTTCCTTGGCTGTGTGTTTGGGATCATTGTCTCGTTGAAATGTCCACCCTCGTTTCATCTTCATCATCCTGGTAGATGGCAGCAGATTTTAATCAAGAATGTCTCGGTACATTTTTCCATTCGTCCTTCCTTCAACTATATGAATTTTGCTAGTGCTACACCATGATGTTTTGGGGTGATGTGCAGTGCCAGTTGACCTCCAAACACGGTGTGTATTATGGCATCCAAAGAGTACAAATTTTTGTCTCATCTGACCAGACTATATTCTGCTAGTATTTCATAGGCTTATCTACATGTTGTGCTGCAAACTTTAAACCAGCTTCAACATGGTTTTTCTTTAGCAATAGAGCCTTGTGTGGTGAGCGTGAATATAGGCCACGGCAGATGAGTGCATTACTAATTGTTTTCTTTGAAACAATTATACATGTTAATTCCTGGTCTTTCTGAAGCTCTCCACAAGTGATCCTTGGCTCTTGGACAACTCTTCTGATAATTCTTTTTACTCCTCTGTCAGAAATCTTGCGAGGAGCACATGGTCGTGGCCGGTTTATGGTGAAATGATGTTCTTTCCACTTCCAGACTATTATTATTATTTTATCATTATTACCAACAGTGCTCACTGGAACATTCAGAAGTATAGAA
The DNA here is from genome assembly GCA_039654775.1 of Spinibarbus caldwelli. Taxonomy (NCBI): domain Eukaryota; kingdom Metazoa; phylum Chordata; class Actinopteri; order Cypriniformes; family Cyprinidae; genus Spinibarbus; species Spinibarbus caldwelli. The sequence goes on from CM077247.1 coordinate 6,273,433, forward strand.
ATGCTTCTGTAACCAATGCCACTGTCATGGACTATTGTTTGTGTTTTCTTTCCCCATGTGCTCTGTGACCTAGTTTCTGTCTCTCCTTGATTGTGTCATTATGTTCAGGTGTGTCTCGTCAATTATCCTCAACCTTCCCCATATAAGTTGCTTTCAGTTTAGTATTTCTTCGTTCGGTCTCGTCGACACGTGTGTGTTTGCTACCCTCCTATTATGGATTACCTCTATGTGGATTATTAAAGACTGTTTATCATTACTCTTCATCGTCGTGCTTCTCTCCTGCACCACACCGTGACAGCCATCAATATGTTTGGCAACAATAATGTTGCAAAGGTCTTAAGAAAGCTCTTTGCTTTTACCCATCATAAAATGTTTCTTGTGGGACACGTTGGTCACGAGACACCTTTTTATAGGCCATCAGTTGGGACTGAACCAACTAATATTAATTTCCACTGACTAGGGGCAGGATTGCTTTCTAATTACTGATAGATTTCAGCTGGTGTCTTGGCTTTCCATGCCTTTTTGCACCTCTCTTTCTTCTTGTTCAATACTTTTTCCCGGTGTCATTCCACATTATTACACAGAACTTAATTTCTGAACTTATTTGTTTTGCTTTCTTTGTATGTATGGATTACTTGGATTGTTACCGACATCTGGTGAAAATTTCATGTCAGCAGCACCTTTAGAAATATATTTACTGAGAAAAAAGGTGACTTGTTCAATACTTATTTTACCCGCTATATATATAAACAGAATGCAGTGCAGACAGACTGAAACTATGTCCTGTGTAAATGGTTTTAGATCTTGTTTATCCCATTAGCTTCATCTCGCCCTGTTGGGTCACGAATGCAAAATCAGCCACACCGCAGTCCTGCCCTTAAAACACTGTTCTCCCTCAGGTGAGTGACCTGAGGGAGAACAGGACGACTGGCCCGGAGTGGTCACACAGCTGGACTGGGACCGGCACTGGACATTCACAGCAGCCTTAGGGAAACGTGCATTGGAAGCATCCTCTTAATGCGGCATTGCACATATAAAATCACACTCTGACACCACCACACTCACTGTAGCCTGAAGCGGGTGCAGGAACTGAAGATGGCCTACCTTTGTCCACACATATCCCATCATTCCTCCAGCACTAGGGGGGTTGGGTGCACACAAAACACTCAGCCGGCCCACGATCCAGCTAAGCAGCAGATCGCATCTCTATTTTTGTAAGTGCACGGCGGTGGATTGATTGTGGCTGGCAGCGTCGTGAGGCTGGGCTATAGCATTTAAACTAATGTTTGTTTTTCTCTCCACCAGTGCCAGTGTTCCCTGAACACTTTTCCGAGAGTGGGTTGAGCACAGATTCCCATGGATTCTAAAAACTTCACTCCATTGTGTGCCTTTATGGATGTGCGTTCATGTTTTGAAAAAGTAAACGGCTGCTTTGAGCATTCAACGTTTTAAGATTTCAGGGGAGCCCACAGATTTTTATTGAGTGGGCAAGAAGTGTTCTGCCCAACAACGATGCCGCAATATAGCAAATAACACTAAGGGGGAACTTGCTAAGAATAAATGTCAAGCACATATTGCTTCTCACTTTCGTCTGCAAAAGTAAATCCCCCTGTAAGCTTAAAATCGTTTCGCCAAGAGATTTTGCACACAGAAACGAAAGCCAATTCATCTAGGTGATTTTCTCTTTGATGAAAATTCTCTTAATAAAAGTCCCATGTTTTTATCTCATGCGGACAGAGTAACGTCTTTTTTTTCTCATTCGTCTTCGGCATCAGAAATCACCAAGAGTGTCTCATTTAGATGAGCAGCTAGTTTTCATTTGAAGCTCCTCAGTTTTGAAGTCACAATTGTGTGGTGCAGTCTCAGGCCTGTGAAATGTGACTCCTTTATTGCTGGCACTCATCTTCCTTTATTTATTTATTTATTTATTTTTTATCTCTGCTATAGTGTCTGTAAAGATGAAAGGAATTAGCGAGGCATGAAACAGGTTTACCCATTTTCTATTCTTGCCAAGACTCACAAACCCGGCAAAAGCATGCCCACATTTTCATATCTCGGGGATATTTTACCCACCTGCACATTCAAGCCCAAATTCACACATAAGCTTCCTAATTGCATTGAAATTTACTTCTTATATTTCATCTTATGCAAGAAATATTGTACCTAATTATGTATTCATGGAAGCCATTAGGAGAAGGAAGCAGGCATCTTAATGCATTTATTTTAAGCCCTAATTTAACGTAAGTGGTCAGATTTATACATTTAGAATAATGATCACCAGCATTCATCAGCTCCTCCTGTGATCTCTCACTCCAGAACACACTCTTAGTGTCAGAAATGCTTCATCATTCCAGCAGGTAACAGAATAACAGGGAGATGAAAATGCAATTGGCAAAGATGAAGCATGCTTAGAGATGCAGCCTCTTCTTGCACTACGTTTTAGTCATCAAGTGTCTCTGCGTTTGGAAAGTTACTCTTGGTTTCCAAATCAGTGTGATTCAGGAGTAATGAGCTGCCTAACGTCTGTTCTGTTCCTCTATGTGCCAATGAGCAGTGATACAACCCTATCTCTGTGTAAATAAAGCAAGCACCCACCAGAGAGATCCCACAGCAAGTTGAAATGTGAGATGAGTTGGTACTGAGACAGATACATGATGTTAGTAGTTAAGAGCATCTGTTATTTAGGCTTTCCTATAAACACAGACACACAACCATGTTATGTTTTCAAACAAACTCTTCTTTTTTTTTTCTTTTTGATCATTCACTTGTGGCTAATAGACACATTTAACTTGCTCCAGTTGCTACCACAACAAAACTGAATTGTGTAAGCACATAGAGCATCATGACCCAGACAGAAGAAAGCGTCTCTCCAGACCTCTTCTTTTGTGGGCCAGTTCAGCTTGTAATGGTGGCGGCCCCCAAATTAGATTTTGAGTTAGTTAAACTTTAATAATTTTTCTTTTTTTCGGGCGCCAGACAAGACAAAAGTTGTCAAGTCAAAATTATTTATATATTTTAGTTTTTTAGTTTTTAGTTCCCAGATAAACTCAAGGTGGAGCACAAACAAGGCCGCCGATATACAATGTGCCAGTCACACAATAGCACAGAGAGAGAGGGGAAAAAAAAAACAAAAAAAAAAAAAAAAAACTGGAGTTAAATAACACACTTACAAAATAGATCTTGCTTTTTCAAGTCAAAGATTGTTATTTAGAGAAATACACAAAATTACAATATTCAATTTCCCAGCATTTAAACAATTTTGGGGGAAAAAAGAGAAAAAAAAAAACAATAAATGGAAACGAGTAAATAACAGTATTGCTCCTTATTCAATTCAGTCCTTCAAATTCAAAATCAACTTAATCCAAAGAGTTCAAAAAAGGAAAAAAAAAAATCCGTAAAGAGTCTTTGAATTAATTTTTTTTTTTGAAAAGAGTCTCAGTCCATACAAGTTCACACACACAAAACAATAAACCGGCATTAAGCACGCTGGATGAGTGCATGGATGTGTGCGCGTCGGGTGAACTTGAATGCGTGTATGTGTGTAGCGTCGACGGCGTGAATCAGACTGCGTTAGGGGCGGCCAGCCAGCTGCTGAATAGACAACGCCATGGAAAAACAAGAGTTAGGGAGTTTGAAAGTTTGATGTGGCTTCACTTAGAAAGAAGTTTAAAATCTTAAAGTACCTGCAGCAGGTGAACTTGTCTCGTATGGAGATATGTTGCGACCGGCAAACCATGCGGAACCAATTTTCTTTTGATTTTTGCGATCGCACCCGGTCTATGCATACACAATCCAGCACATGCCGCAGCAGCCACATGCATCAGCCGTCAGGTAACATTTAGATTTCCTTTCCCACGCGCACCTTCACTTCCGTTTTACTCCTTATATATTGTTTACCGTTTTCCCAAACTTCCGCCTAATTGTGGGTAAGGTACAAGAACCGGCACAGACTTTTTTCCGTATTGCCACAAGCTGACTAATGTGTCCCGCTCTGTCCTCATTTGGTGAGGCTTTTGAAGCTAAAGAGGTTGTAGAAATATATAGCTTGACTAAACTTGGCCTTCTAGCTCAGTCACCCCCATAAGACTCAAACTCGGACACATGTGGTGCTTTTCAGGCTGGTGTTGCTGTCCAAGGTGCTGAATCCCACCACCCTCATTGTCACAGGAGCTGTCCAAGGTACTGCTCCTCTGTCAGATATTGCTATTTAAAGTTCTGTAGCTGATGATTTGCCATGCTTCTTCATTTTGGTTTATTATTATTATTGTTGTTGTTGTTATCATCATCATCATGATCATTTTCTCTTAACAAAAAGGTTGTTCAGTTTCCATCTCTTGAAAAAAAATCAGCTCTCATAACGCATACCATGCTTTATCAGAAAGTGCACCATATTCAAAATAACACTATTAGAGTTTGTTTAGAGTTTTATTTGTCAAATTCATAACAAAACAGTTGCAGTGCTTGCTGCTATAAATGCCATTGCTGTAACCACTTTTCTGCATGCTGCTTCATTATTGTGCTGTTATTGATTTCAGTTTTATCAGCCCCTAAACATCATGTAAAAAAAAACAAATGGTGGCTTGTTTTACAATCAGTTGCCCCCTCCTGTTTAATTCTCTGATTCTTTTTGATGTTATAAATCAGACCACCTGATGCTGATTGAATATGCAATTTGAAAAACCTCTTTACAGTAAATAACTGTTAACAAATAAATGACCTATGTATGAATGTGTGCAAAAAAAAAAAAAAAAATCATTAAAAAATATATTTTTATTAAAAATCTTACAAAAATCTGAAGTTACAGACGAAATGCTTATTCATTATTATTATGCTTATTCATGATGCTTATATTCTGAATTTCGTCATCAGAACCCCGGCATCTGCCACTCTGTCCTTCATGTCCCTCTGTCACTCAACTCAACACCTTTTCATCTTATTTCACAAAATACTGCCAAGAGGTCTTTGAAATGCACACTGTTTATGGACATTAGAGACAGTGTATGTGAATATGTAAACGTTTCCCAACTTAGTCACAACGAGGCATTAAGAAGAAGCCTTTGAAGTATTTTGATGTTTCTTTGCTGCTCTCTTGCCAGTTTCATAAATAGGTCAGATGCTCTTTGCGTCACTTCTGTTCATCTGGTAGGCATATAGTGTGTATATTCACTCCGGCATCTCTCTTCCTTTCCTTTCCTTTCCTTTCCTTTCCTTTCCTTTCCTTTCCTTTCCTTTCCTTTCCTTTCCTTTCCTTTCCTCCTGCTCTATGCTCATGCTTATTTTAAGTCTTTTCTTCTGGAGCTGTCTCTAATCTGTCAACTTTACAAATGTACTTTATTATTTCTCATACATCCTTGGTTTTTAGAGAAATAGTCATTCGTTCACAGAAGACGGTGTAGTATTACACAGTCATGTATTGAGGGCTGTAATGCATGAGAAAGGATTGCACTTCTTTAAAGAGGTGTGATGTACGCTATTTTCTCTATTAGTTATGTTTGCTTTCTACAGAGAGCAACTTTTTCCTTTTAGATGAGCTCTTTGTGGTTTTGTTTGTGTACCAATTTTTTTCTGAATCCATTCGGCTGTGTTAAACTGACTGACACATTTATCTGGGCTAAAAATGTATGTAGTTTATAGGTGCAATATGTATAATTTGAGTTTATTATAGAGAATAAGGCTATAATAAAACATCAAACTGCTTATATAACTTTGTTTACAGTTTGTAAGCCGATCTTGTGCTGCTAATTGTATAGTAATGGAGTGTATTGACACTTATGTGTGTGCATATGAGTAAACCCTAGGTTTCTTTATACCATCTGCTAGCAAGGCCTCAAATCATAGCAACAGGCATCTATCTCCACGCAGGATGATAATTTGCATCTTCTCAGGCTGTAGATTATTCAGTGTCTGGAGGATTCTGCCCTCCTCTGCACCAGAAGTTCAGACACAGTCAAGTTGTGGTCGCGCCCATAGCAGATTCATAGAGATGACACACATGGAAATGATGCACATGCACGTCTGACTCACATGGCTTGGCTATGAACCACACTAATATTTTGACCATTTCAGACTCACTAAGAACTCTTCCTCAGAAGTGCTGTTCAAAAATGTATTTGTCTGACCCTGTTTGCCCTTTAAGTTGATATTTGACAGCATTCACAACACACTTTTACTTCTTTAGCAGATTTACAAACAGAATGCTTGGGATTTAGTCTGTGTGGTAGTAAGGATTGATAGATTGATTCATTGATTTATTTATTTTGTGTATTTATTTATTGTGTATTCTATTTATTTGTGTATTATTCTTTTAAGATATTAGAATGCAGTGTATATATATGTGTGTGTGTGTGTGTGTGTGTGTGTGTGTGTGCTTTTACAAAATACACATTACATGGAAAACAAACTTAAAAATGTAAATGAAATTTAGAATTGTTGCTTTGGTAAAATAACTGAAATAAGTTGGAGTTGAACTATTAAAACTGAAACTGAAATAAAATTGATTAAAGCTATATAGAAATGCATCGAAAAATCAAACGCAAATAACAAAATTACAAAACATTTAAAATTGCAATTAAAACTTAAAATATAAAAATAAAAAGCAAATTCAAAATATTAATAAATATTTTAATAGTAAATAAGTAATACTAATATAGCACTGGTGGTAGTAGTACAAACCTGATGCACACCTTCAGTTTTCTAATAACCCATGATTTTATTTCCTAATTGACATTGCACAAAATTATGATTTCCAGATCTGAAAAAGTCAAGGAAATTAATAAAATCTTAAATAGTCATAGGAATTTCTATGCTCTATATTCAGCTCTAAAATATTTAATAAGAAAGTATTAAGCTCATTTTTTGCTTATTAAGGCTCATTTAAGCCTAGAAGCTCTGACATATTTCATGGATGCACAATAGATTGATAGTCAAGACTGAAATGGGCGCACAGGTCATGTGTACTGACCCTGATTTGATTTTCTGTGGTATTAATCCACTCTGCCTAGATATTTGACTTCAGCTGTTTTAATAAGACTGACCTCTTCTATCTGGTGACTTTGAAGCATTAGATTCTTTGCACTGTGGTTTTATATTTGTCTATTATAATTCAAGGAAGGGATAAAACATTTTTAGAAACAACCTCTTTAGTGCTGTGACCGTGTTCCCTCTGTTCGCATCAGAGACTGAATGGGACGAGTCACAGCGCTCAAATGTTTCCAGACGGAGTGTATTATCAGCGCTTCCTAGTCCGAGGGGAGGTTGTTAGCGTCTCATCTTCATGCAGAAAGAAATAAATCAGAAGCAGTGAAGGCACTTGTGTTACTCCTCAGACACTGGCTTATGCAAACCTTGAGGGAAGAGGCATTAGATTGATTGTTAAAGCTGACTAGGAGTGCAGGAAACTGTCTGAAGAACAGGATAAATCCTGTTTAAAGAAATTTCCGTGTCTGGTTAGACATCATGTGACTCCCAGGCCTCATTGGCATTGTTCTTGAGGTCAGTGAATGCTGCTTTGGTATGGCAGGAGACTGGGGGAAAGTATGGGCCGTGTTGTTAATTGATAGTCAAAGTGTTTTCCAGGTCTACTCATCAGCGCTGTTTGCCAGTCGATGGAACGTCTGGGACTGGCGAAGCTAAATCCTCAGTGTTTTCTTGGTGGCTGAATGGACAATTTCATATTTCTCGCTTTTCCACTTCCTGACAAACAAAGGAAGCTTTTTAAGAGAGAAGAATGAATTAGATGCATTATACCAGCTTTTATCTCTGCTGTTATCAATTTTGTGCCACAAAAAATAATGAAAAAATGTACACTACCATTTAAAAGTTTGGGGTCGGTAAGATTTTTAATGTTTTTAAAAGAAGTCTCTTTAAATGCTGGATTTATTTAATCAAAAATACAGTAAAACAGTAATATATTTTGAAATATAATTTATTTGTGTGATGCAAAGCTGAATTTTCAGCATTATCACTCCAGTCTTCAATGTCACATGATCCTTCATAAATCATTCTAATATGCTGATTTGCTGCTCAATAAATATTTCTTATTATTATCAATGCTGACAATTTTTCGGAATATTTAAATATTTAATATTACATATTTGTAATACTTTATATTTTTTGTGGAAACTGTGATGCATTTTGTTTTTCAGGATTCTTGATGAACAGAAAGACATATTGAACATAATTTTTTTTAAATAGAAATCTGTTGTACCATTGTAAATGTCTTTACTGACATTTCTAATCAATTTAATGCATCCTTGCTAATGAATGAATTAATGAAAAATAATTTCTGATTTCAATCTTTTAAATGCATTTCTTTTAAATATTGATTACTTTTAGTCACTTTTATAATACCTCACATGCTAAATTAAAATGGTAGATGCTAGATGACTTAAGTTTTTTCTTTGTAACAGGAAAAAAAAGTTACCAGTAAAATGGCATTTCTTTTAATAACGGAATAAGACACTAAGGTGGAAGTTTCCATGTAGTGAATTGAGAAATTGGTTTGTGACGTGTGTCAGTGTTTGAGTTATGAGAGCAGTGTCATTTGCGCATGTGAGAGTAAAAGGCGAGATGAGATATTCTCAGAAGCCTTAGAAAGCTGCTCTGAAAGTTACCAGCTAGGTCACACTTCATGTTCAATGAGAGCAGCGTACTCTCGTCAAACTGAGGAGATAAACAGGAGCTTCCGCTGCATGTGTTGCATGATGCCAGCATGATGTTGTCAGTGCCAGCATCCACCACAACATCCGATCTTGCTATATCTCTTCAGTTATTCATTAAACATAAGAATTCTGCTCGTTTTCTCTATGTTTAAACAAATGGAACTGTAACCGAATACACCCACCTTTTTATCTTGATTGTTACAAATATTCTGTTATTCCCCAAGTCTGAAAGTAGATTAGACAAGAGACAGGCAGAGAGCATGAGATTTTGCCCCGCAACATTCAAAAACACATTTCAGACATTCTCCTTTCTTTTCAATTTCCCTCTTTGATGACTTTACAAATAGAGCAAAGGAAACGGCATCAGTGGACGGGGAAATAGAGATGCCTGAGCATTACGTCTATCTCCTCTGGCAATCTCCGCTGTACTGTAACAATCCCGTCATGTTCCAGAGAGGATTAAATGGGCTTTAATGGCAGACTTGTCTCTCCATTTCCTGGAGAGTGTTTTAATCTGCGGGAATATCCCTTTCTTTTGAGGATTTATGTCAGATTTTCTTCTGCCCTCAATGTTCTGCTTAATGGGGAGTCTGGGAGATTGGGAGAGCATGTCAGGAAGCAGGTGTTCAGGATAAAGTGTGAGCAGTCATCAGAAAGGCAGTTTAGTACAGAAACGTCCCCCCACACTGCCATTTAGACTCAGCCTGACTACAATAGCACCTCTCAGATCCCTTACAACAATGAGAGCCATTACAGTAAGGTGATGTACCGTACCATCTGAGCAGGTATAGCTTAAGATGTCTGCGTAACAAAAGATTACATTTTCCTATAGCCGTGGATGTCTGTTAAATCGCTGGCCTTCGCCTCTACTTTTTTTTGTCGGCAGATAAAGACACTCGGATCAACTTTTTTTGTTCATTCACGCGTGTACAGCTGCACGTTTGAAGCTTAATGATCAAGTATTCTGAATCACTAAAGGATGAATAGTTTCATAAAACTCACCTGAATGAGTTATGTGTCTGTACTGAATGCAAAACATACCAGTACGGAGAAGAAGGCATGTTTTAAGGGGGAATAATTCAGTTTATTCCAAAATGTCAATGGATTCTGCGACCTCACCTCCTGTCATCACATTGTCCTGACACTTTGTGTATTAGGGAGGGTCATAAATAATCAAAACTAGCTCGCGGAATCACGCTGTATCTGTGAATGGCTACAAATACCAAATTATACCAATTGAGGACAGCAAAAACCGCTCTGTGCAACTTTGGAGAAACAAAACAGTGTTCATTTACATTTTCATTTAATTTTCTATTGGCTCATAGCACCACGTACAGAATCAATCTTTCTAACTTCATTTTCAATATATTAGGAGCATGGGAGGGAGAGCCGGGGAAATATTGATTGTCTGAGCGTGCATTGTGTCTCCGCACAGACTGAACTCTTTGTATGAATCAAATGAAATTGCAGTATTTCTTATCAGGGTGAGAAAGAAGAATAAAGAGAAAAAGAAACACAAGAGAATGATAGTGGTTATTTCATCAAGCAAAATCATGACCGTAACGCAACAAATTACAGCCCGGTGTGAAAAAAAAAAAAAAAAAATCACCCCGGTGGTGGGTATAACATTCCAGCAGATTCAACATGCTGAAGACAGGATTGGGAGACAGTTTACTGAATGTCCAAGATCCAAAATTCATAAAAATAAACCAGTGGCCAGTGACTTCATAAGGAACTGAAACATAATATATATATATATATATAGAGAGAGAGAGAGAGAGAGAGAGAGAGAGAGAGAGAGAGAGAGACTCTGACATGAATCTGACGTGATTCAAATCTTAGATACGCTAAAGAAAACATCTGTCATAAACAACCTTTCTTTTAGCTCTGTGTAAAATTTATTCATTAACTAATTAAATGATTTATGTATTTATTTAATTATTTATAAAATAATAATTTTAAAAAATGATTTTACTTTATTTAATTACTTTTTTCAGGACAGAACATGTTGCAGTGCATAGGCCTATGTGAAATATTAATTCATTCATTCATTCATTCATTCATTCATTTATTCACTCATTTTTAATACACACAATGCAAAATACATTTTTGCGTTTATTTTATTTTATTTTTTACTATTGGCAATTTTGGACTCTGTGTATGTCTGACCAAGCACTTTAAAAGTTTTGATAAGTGTTCAGAAGGGATATACATGTTTGAAAGATAGGGAGCAAGACGAGACAGGAGGGGGTGTTATGATGAGATCTGTTGGTGGATAGATAGCACTTAACCTGAGTTCTGTCTCCAGGGAGCAGAAAGAGAGCAAGAGAGATGGAAAGATAGAAAGGGGGCACGGAAAAGACATGAGAGAAAGAGAGAGAGGCCTCTAATGGTGGTTGTATATTAAACAGCTGTCCGTCTGCACGCTGTCTGATTGATGGGCAAGGACAAGCTTCATTTCCTTGCCTAGCCAAAACTTCATCTTGTTTCAGAAAGCAGTCATGGGCATGATTTCAGGTAGAAAATTGGACCCATTTCAATGGGACTACATCCTTGGAATAAGTACTTGCAGACACACATATTTTCTCCCCATCATCCTCAAATGGTTTTAGGCTCTCAAGAGACATACAACGCTAATGTGTGGCAGCCATCATTCTAACTGAATTAAACTGCTCAGCCATGTACTGTTTATTCAAATTTTCATTAATGGAGTAGTCATCTAGCAGAGTGACCACGGCTATTTGTAGTCTCCATCTACTTTAATTAGATGGCAAAGAGCAGCTTGGACATTCTGCTATATATCTTCTTTACACACAAGAAAGAAAGTCATAGGGTTTTGAGTGACATATGATGGCAGTGTGTGTATATTAGTTTTCAGATAGCTCATTATTCACGCTCAGTTGCAGAAGTTTTGCACATTCGTACCAGTCATCAATCGTATTTCAGAACAATAACAATTCTGCTGAGAAGAGCACAAGTTTAGTCCTCACAAACACTGACAGAGAAAAGAATGAGTGAGTGTTATTCCAGCTTACACTGCATCCATTTCAAAAGAGCTGTCCTCCTCGAGCTTTTTGTCCCCTTGAAAATCCATTGCACACCTGCTGGTACCTCTCTGAGAGTGGCATTAAACTATAAAATCAGGCTGCAGGATATATAAATAGATGTAGTTTCATAGAATAAAATCCTCTAAATCGTCTGTTCTGGAAGGACAGATATACACTGATTGGATGGTAATTGCCTTATTACCTCACTTTCATTTCATGAGTCATCTGTCTGAGTTTTTCATCATAGAGTTTGAACTTGGGCAGCCAGATGGACTGCAACAATAGATGTGAGAGAATGTGTTTTCAGAACTCTGGCATGAGATTGATAATAGTGCCAAAATATGCCAGAAAATGTAGGCTAACTGATACATCTTTTTTTGGCCATTATTAGAACAGCATTTTCAGTTTCAGGACTTACATCTTTACATCCTTCAACCAGCATCAGCTGTTGGCATCGAGATATGTCACACTTTGTTGATGTATTTACACGTAAAGATGATCCATAAGAGTATTTAAACACTCTCATCTTGCATTTGATCCAAGTCATGTCTCTGGCTGTCTGACATCACAGTCCGTCATGTGTCGGTATTTAATCCGCGTGCTCCATTATCAAGCGGAACACAGGAAGCATATGTTGTCAGACTTGATGGTTTTGGTTCATCACAACGCATTGCGAGAGTGAAAATGTCATCTCTCTCTCTAGTTTGTTTGTGTGTACAGCAATATATCTGGTGCCAGTGACAAAATAAATGACAGTTTTCAGATGATTTCATAGCATCACTGAATTCATTAAGAACATCCAATCTGGGAGGTCTCTGTATTTCATTCTGGCAGCAGCATGCCACCCATTTTCCCGAACGCCCACCTCCTCTTGGCAGGCAAACAGACTGAAACTTGTCCCGTTCAGTTTTTTTTTTTTTTTTTTTTAAATAAGATCAATTATCTTGAGAAGCAAAACTGTTTTGAGGTAAAAACCTATTTTCAGATAGTGTATCTTGAATAAAGTTTATAAATTAAAGATCAAATGAAGTTTTTTTTTTTTAAATATAAATCTGAAAAAACGAGGTTCTTGTTTTGAATATAAAACAGAATTTGGTGAGGTTTATTTTAAAAACAAGAAAAAAATGTTAATGTAATGAGAAAAAAAAAAAAAAAAAACATTTTTATAGAAACTTAAATATACACCACCATTTGAAAGTCTGGGGTCAGTATGATTTTTCTAATGTTTTTGAAAGAAGTCTTTTATACTCACCAAGGCTGCATTTATTTAATTTATAGACCATTAAATTGTGAAATATTATTTCAAATTTAAAATAACTATCTATTTTAATATATTTTTAAATGTAATTTAATTATAAATGTAATTTATTCCTGTGATGGTAAAGCTGAATTTTCAGCATCCAGTCTTCAGTATGACATGATCTTTCAGAAATCACTCAAATATGCTGCTTTACTGCTCAAGAAACATTTCCCATTATTGTCAATGTTGACAAATGTGTTTAATATTTAATATTAAATATTTTAATACTACCATGATACAATTTGTTTTTTCAGGATTCTTTGATGATTAGAAAATTCAAAACAGCATTCATTCATTTATTGAGCAGTTCTGTATTCTGTAAAAAAAAAAAAAAAAAAAAAATCTTTTTAATTTTTAAATTGTTATTACCATTAGATTTTTTTATTGGTAATCATGACAAAAACTATTTAGAAAATGTTATTTTCTCTCTCTCTCTCTCTCTCCAGTGTTCAGCACTTTTTATACAGCATTCTTTGTTCTCATAGTTGAAACCTGCAGTTGGTGAGAGAATAAACTGGACAGGTGAGGAACGAGCTGGGAAACGCTGAGTTCTAACCCTGCATTATGCATGGATGACATACAGACATAAACACATTTTCCAGTCTGCAGATTTCTGCGTCTTATCCAGCGATGTCCTATTGCACTCGCTGGAGTGTTTAAACACCTAGCGTGAGCCCCTGAGGGTAAGAGGAGGAGAGAGGGAAGATAAGAGGTGAGAGTAATGTCAAAGCTCCTCCCCTCTGTGCCTCACCTCTTCTGGGGGAAATTTCTATCTGCGTTGTGTTTCTGTCTATCTCTTCTCCCGTCTCCTTGGCATGGCTCCTCTATCTTTCCATTTTGTCTCTTGTGGGCCTCGGCATGAATTTGCCGAATAGCTCCCTCTTTCTGCAGTGTTGTTTGGGCAGCACACCGGGATGCTTTTACTCTCCAATGTTTGTTCCTGTGGATCCCAAAGATCGGCCGGTTGAACTGCTATGGCCGCTATAATTGCAAAGCTCACAGAACAATTTCTGTGTCTTTTCCCTCAAGTGTGTGTGATGAAATTAATTGAAAAGAAAAGCAAATAGCTGCCCAAGGAGCTTGGGTATTGTTATTATTCTAATTAATGGATGGAGCTGAGTCCTGTTTTCTCTGTGGCCCATTAGCTTCAGGGCTTAGGGATCTAATGAGGTGGCTTTCATTTGTTGTCAACTGTACTGTGAAGGAATCACTCAAATGAAGCGGAAGACACTGTCATTTGGGATGTCCTGAGGAGAGGCTGACGGGGCTCAGATGTGGTCAAGAATCGCCAAGTGAGGCAGGCTGGATCGCACTAATACAGCACTAAACGGCACGGCTGAGCAACTGTAATACAGGAGGGAGCTTCATTTATCTATTGCTATACCCGTGGCTATGCCTCTGTTCTTGTTTTTGGAAAGATTTGCCACTTACTAAATTGGTTTTACTGTACAGGAAGATATTTTATCCCACTCTTTTCAATTTTATTTCCCACTATTTTTCATTCCAGGTTTTAATTTGTTTTGAATCTCTGTATATGCATGATTGAGCTGGTAATTTACAACAGACATCATGACCTTGACTTGTCTTTACCTCACAGTGATGTGCTCCTGCATAGCATTTTTGTCTTTAATTTGAATTGAGGTTCAACATTTTCCAACTTTTTGATGCTCTCACTGCTTGCTCCTCTGTCAATCCAACAATTCCCTGTGCAAGCCTGCCACTCGGCTCCCATAGAGAATGAACTGGAGATAGCCGCTCACCCCACACCAGTGGACAAGTAGGGTGAGTCTCTGTCTCCAAGGCAGGCTTGGGATGCGTCCAGTCATGTGACCTGGGCAGGCAGACTATATATATATATGTGTGTGTGTGTGTGTGTGTCCAAGGGGATGTGTGCCAGATATAAGCTCTTCATTCATCTCAGCAAAACAGCTGTGAAAGTGCTGAGTAAAAAATTCAATTAAGAGCCAGCTGTGCTGTGCCTCACGTCTCCCTTCAGCCAGATCCTTCTCTCCCAGGCTCCTATCTCCCTCTTTTTTCTTTTTCTCTTCTGTAACATCCTTCTGGCAACCCGCCTGTGCTCCAACACCACCCCCTACTGAGGAAGACAGCCTCCCAACCACAAAGCAACCCCCTTCAAATAAATGCCCACTTACCCCCTACAGCACCCTCTAATTTGTGTACATGGCTGCAAGCTCACACAAATATAATTTTGAGAATAAACAAAGCAAATTGGGCTACTTCACTTGGAGAAATTTTTTATATTGTAATATTATTTTATTGTTAATATTAATATAATTAGTCTTAGACCTTATAATTATCTTTTTTTGAACTCACCTTTCTGTTTAGTGGATTTCTTACCCAGAAAAGCTTAAAATTATTATTAGGGGCAAGCACCGAAGGTGCGATGGCACCTATTGTATCCGTTAGATTTCTTATTATTCTTCTTCCGCTCTTGAGTATATGGCAGCCCATGGAACCGTTTGCAGGAAAGTTTTGAAATTTGGCACACTGATAGAGTACAGTGTCCACATTAACCATAGCAAATTTGGAGTCTCTAACTCAAACTCTTTAGCGCCACCACTTGTCCAAAGTTTCACTCATGTTTATGCTAATAACTTTTGAACCGTAAGCCTTCCGTAAATTCTTTTTTCCTCTGAATTCTTGGCTCATTCCAAGTCGAATGAACTCCAAAATTCAAAAATCGATTTATTCAAAAATAATTAAAAAAAAAGGTTAAGTTTCTTCGCTATTTTCAATTGTTCGAAAAACCTACTTTTCCAAACTCGTCCTAGGCCGTTGCGCCGATTTTCACAAAAATTGAATCTTCAGACCATGCTGGCCAAGTTGATTAGTCAAACCGTTCTTGAATAGCACGCGAACGAATTCTACAAAAAGCAGATTCCTTGGATCATGGTGAGAACACCGATACCAATTTTGCCAATATTGGCTAAACTTCCTGTCCGCCATTTTGATTCATGTTGAAAACCTACTTTTTTGAACTCCTCCTAGAACGTTAGTCCAATTTTCACAAAATTTGACTCAGATCATCTTCAGACCAAGCTGGCAAAAAAGTTATGGATTTTGTGTCGATATACGAAACTGTTTTTGTTTAGTGCATCAACGAATTTGCTGGAAAGATGCCAAACTGTATCTGAGGGCTGTATCTCTGCAAAGCTTTGACATATTTACACCAAACTTTTTATGTGTCATTGACACCTCAAACTGACCACGCCACATCAATTTGGTAACAGCGCCGCCTATTGGTCAAGAGTTATAAACCATTCATTAACTATTAATTATTAAATTTCTAAAAATGCTAATAACTTTTGATTGCATTAGCCTATTGTAATAATGCTGGTCTCAAAATATTCATTTGCTCGTGGCAACAACATAGATACTAAATATGCCATAGTAAGCCGAACTTCCTGTCCGCCATTTTGATTTATGTTGAAAACCTACTGTTTCCAAGTCCTCATTAACCGTTTGTCTGATTTTCACAAAAAGTTATGGATTTCGTGTCAATAGACAAAACCGTTTTCGTACAGCGTCGCTACAAATTTTAGGCATGGTGCCAAACTGCATGTGAGGCTGTATCTCTGCAAATCTTTGACATAATGACACCAAACTTTGTATGTGTCATTGTCACCTCACACTGACCATGTCTCATTAATTTGGTAACAGCACCACCTTTTAGTCAAAAGTAATAAACCATTCATTAACCATTAATTATGAATCCTGTTCACCATTTTGATTTATGTTAAAAACTTACTTTTTCAAACTCCTCCTAGACCGTTGGTCCGATTTTTACCAAAATCGAGTCAAATCATCTTCAGACTGTGCAGACAAAAAGTTATGGATTTCATGTCGATACGCAAAACCATTTTTGTATAGCACCACAATAAAATTAAGGCATGATGCCAAACTGTGTCTGAGGCTGTATCTCTGCAAAGCTTTGACATATTAACATCAAACTCCGTTTGTGCCATTGCCAACTCACACAGAACACACCACATTGATTTGATAACAGCGCCACCTATTGGTCAAAAGTGATAATTCCTTAAGGCATATTACTAATTGTTGTATTTATGATTTTTCAGCTATTTCAACTACAATCATTCTAAAACAGCTTTAATTAATCATTGTTGCAGTTGGTCTGATGCTACATGCCATGCTTAGCTCCTCATTTTGCCTCTGCTGTGCTTGGCCCCGTAATTGCTGCTTGCAGCTATATTTATTATTATTATTATTATTATTATTATTATTATTATTACAGAATTGTAACCTTTGTCATTTTCTTTAGGCCAGTCCAAATATATGCATGCATTTAACTCCAATCATATATCCATCCACTCTTAACCACAAGGCCCCAGTACTGCTTTGTAAGCTAATCACTTGTAACTCTATAAGTTCAGGTTTTTAATGAGCTAATTTGCATTTTAGGAATTAATCAAAATTGATTAAATAATTAACAGCGCAATACATCTTATTCAAAATTTAACTAATGTGGTTTAGGAACATGCATACAAAACCAAGCTTGCATTTATACTGACATCATTAACCCTGAAACTTGCCACTGTTATGAATGATGATGCAAGCAAAGCAATCAGGAAATGCTCATTGCACATCAAAACCGTTGATAAACCCCCCGTCATCTTCTGTCATTGTAAGTAATGGCCTGTGACATGTTCTAGAATGTCCATTGCCATGCAGCAATTAGGAGAAAAAGAATATGTTGCCTACATTGTGGTTTGTGAGGTGAAATGCCTCCTCCACACTAATTCCAGCATGTAGCAGTGCAGTGTACCAAAGTAATTTGCCCTTTACCAAAGCGATGCTTCTAAAGGAGTCAGATTAGATTATAAAACCATGTTGTTCCCACATGTACCTCATTCCTGGTGGAAACTAGTAGGTCTGTAAGATTTAGGAGCTAAGGAGAATTAGGACTTTATTTAATCTTCACAAAATATCCTCTGCCAGGCTACCTCAGAGATGAGGGTTCAAGAAAGCAGCTTCAACACTGCTGACATCGGAGTTATTCGCTCAGAACAGTTGGGGAAAGTAAATTATATCCTGCATCTCAGTCACGTCCAAACGTGAGCACATTCTGCTCTCCCAAACCCTGAGAAAAAAGCTTCTAAGGGAGGGGCCATTGTGTCCTCCCTATGCTTGGCCTCATGCTGATTCTAACAGTCTCATCTGCTTACAAGCACACCTTTGCTCTCTGTGACTCTAAGCCTTGGTGGAAATCTAATAGCAGCAGGTGTGGATTGAGGGAGAGGATTGCATTGCCCTTCTCATTTGGAGTCAGAAGAGAAACTCCGGCTCATAAATATACAGCGTTTGGTGGAATTGGAATGCAGCCGAGGGGTGAAATATTGAACATCCATGTGCACCCATACAGTGTGCAATATTTCATGCTTCCACATAATTTGAGCATGGTTTTGGCATTGCCTTTGTTGTCTTGTGGAATTTACAAGTTGATACTTTTGTTGAACCTCTTCTGAGCTCTGACTGCTGGCCTGTCCTGGACTTCTCTCTCTTTTACTGGCTTTCAAACAAACACACACATTATTTTGCATGCAAACTTACACAGGCACAGCATGACTATCATGTTTTCCATCTTTGGCTTCCAAAACCATGTGTTTACATACAAAAACAGACATTATTTGGCTCCTCAGGTGTGATGTGATGTGGTGTGGTACTGTATCTGCAGGAAAGAGACTGATAGACTGCTTTCTGACATGAGGTGACTTTGGCGTGTTGTTTGCATGTAAATGTGGGTCTCCTATGAAAACATTTTCTCATATGCCTAGTTGCCTAGTCCCAGCCTCACACGGTATGCCTGTAGACCACCCTCCGTCCATTTCTTGATGGTCTAATGCATAATTCTCACAAAAAAAATGGAAAGATTTATCTCAATTTAGCAAGCTCTGATCTGATTTCACACAACTTCTGGGAGTAAGTGACACTGAAGATCGGAGTAATGAATGCTGAAAATTCAGCTTTGCATCACAGGAATAAATTACATTTTAAAATATATTACAGAAATACACATTCACAGTATTACTGTGTTTATAATTAACATTCTACAAAAAAATATTACAGACTCCAACCTTTGAATGGTTGTATGTGTAAATAGATTTATTGCAAGTTCTTGAACACATCTGGGGGTTCATATGGTCACATGTGGTCTGGCATTACAAGGACAATCAGCTGTCCTTTCTGTCTCTCTGCAACACCGTCTTTGGCGTCTTACATTACAGACATTGCAGTTTATTGCTGTGGTCACATCTGCAGTCCTCATCGCTCTCTACAGCAGGACTTTGGCATGTTCACGCATTTCTCCAGTCTTAAGTGTCAAATGATCCTTCAGAAATCATTCTAATATGCTGATTTATTATCAATGTTGGTTACAGTTGTGCTGCTTCATTTTTATTTTTTTTTTTACCTCTCATATGTTTTTTCAAGATTCTTTTTTGAATAAAAAGTTAAAAGAACAGCATTTTTTGTAGTATCATATCTTTGTAGTATATACAAATCCATATATTTCTTATTCTCTGTGCTATTGAGTGAGAATTGTGAAGTGGATCTGTGTCTTTAGACTGTGCAAGTGCCAGCTGGCACCTTTACACTAACTCGTGCCTCGCTCTCTCTTTTACTTCCTCTCTTTTACTTTCTTTGACTCACAGGCAAATCAACAGTTTGTAACAAAAGCTAAAGGTGGGTTTGTGTGAGGACAAATGGTCAGTGTTGTGGCAATGCTGAAATTGTATCTTTGAGACGAATACCGACTGAACCATGGATTAAAGCCGACTGATCTTGGTCGCGGGACAAGGTAAACAACTCCACGCTGAGCAGTGTTGGTTTGCAGCAGAGAGAATAACCTCATTGAGAATCACAGCTTGGTACAAAACAGTTTCTCTCTCACTGGCCTCTATCTTGTTGCAGGTAGGGGGCACAAGCCAACATGGACAAAACTGAATGCCTCCCCATCTTTGTCTCCAAACAAATCTCAAGCCAGAACACACGCTGTGTCATAACCAAATCAGACAATCACCCGTAGAGTGTAAGAAATGTTTGAAATGCGCATTTCAAAGAGCAGCCATGGGGTTTTTCTAACAAGGTGTTCTCAAATAATCAAGCTTTAATGTTCCCAACCTATAGGGAAATATGCAGCAGATCTTCGTTTGGTGTTGAATAATGCAGAAACGCTCAACAATGACTCCCTGGTTATAGGCTGTAATTGCATCCCATTTTCGCTCTGCCCTGTTCTCATGCCTATTTAAAGTAATGTCATTGCAGGTGCATTAATGCGCTAATTAGAGTGTGAAATTTGTGGAACTAAAAGACCAAATTTCAGTCACCTTGTTTGTGTGTTGGGCGATACACCCTCTCTCGATTTGTGACATACTGTACCCTCCTAAAATTATTTGTCAGGTATGAAGTGGAAATCATTGATCATGACTGACTTGTGCTAAAAAGACTTTAGTGAAAAGACATTCACCAGACACATGCCTTCAACAGGTGAAAAACCTACATAAACTCAATTTGGTCTTGATGTTGTTGAAGAAGCCTGCACATGATGGCAAATGATACAAGTTTTATCTTGGATTGTGGTGTATTTGGTTAAGACAGTGTTTATTATTATACTTTTTTGCCCCCCCAACCCCCTTCCCCCCTTTTTCCCCCTTTTTCATTTTTTTTTCCATTTTTTTTTCAATTTTTATTTTTTATATATTTATTTATTTTTTTAAATGATCAGTTTCATTCAGTAATTGTAAGCATGATGTGAATAGGCCAGAACGGGTTCAGAAACAGTAAAAAATATATTTTGAAATGATGTTCTATTAAATGATCTCTACAAATGGACATCCAAATGGCAAAAAATAACATATTTTACCTGAATTCACCCCCAATATTTGATTCTTCTTGGTCATTTGAGGCTTTCAGAGGTCAGATATTTGTGAATAATGGTTGTTGTCCATATCAAGTCTGTATGACCACTTATCCTTCCTTGGTCTCTACAAGACATTTTTTTCCCCACTTATTCAGATCAATGTTTCATTTGCATTTGTTTGTTTATAAGCAGGATAATACACAGTCAGATCCTGATCATCCTTTCTTGGTTTATTTTGTGATAACGATAAGCTCACTGTAAACTGTGTTGTGCCTTACATGAATAACTGAATCCAAATAATTCTGAATATGGTATTACAGATGTTTTTTTCACACTCCAAAAGAAAAAAGAGAGCTGATTTTCATTCTTCTCACATCTCAAGCAGGTGCACCCACATGCGGGGCATGTACCTGAGGAGCGAGCACAGACTCCAAGGAAATTACAGTTGAATCATTCTTAGGTTTAATGCGATTCGAAGGACCATTTGTCAGCTCATAAGTCGCTAATATTTATCCGCTCGGACAGATGCTGGAGGCGTCACTCGCATGAATCGGTCAGTTGTCCCTCAGCGTGAATGGTAGCGTCCGATCTCCCTCACACGCGCTCATTCAGCGCGCGCCTCTATTTCGTTTAATCAAAGCAGAAGGTTGTAGGGACTCGCGATCTCACCGTGTTTCGCCGCGTGCGCATTTTAAGACAGCGGGATCCCTACGGACGTTCATCGTCTAACTGACTCTCCATTCAGTGGTTATTAGCTCTCAGCTTTAGGCATTTTATCCGCTATCCGATGCTATACGTTCACAGGAATCGACAGTTATCTTAAGAAAAGTATTGACTCGTCGGCGTCGCGTTTGGAAGGTGCTCCCTGAGGGAAATAAAAGTTTCCTTCGGGAAATGAACAGGCTTTTCATCGCAGGTAAGATCTTACATTTATATGTCAAGCTCTGTGCGCTTTTGCCAGTACACATCTGTTTTTCTACACTTGTATGAATGCTGAAAATGCAACCAAACAACCGTGTCGGTTCACTGACAAATCCTTTTGATTAATCTGACCCTGTCGTGTGATCTTAGTCCTGGTAATGTGGATCTCTCTCGCTTTCATCATCCTCATTATTTCTGGCGCTTGAGCGGAACGCCAAAAGGACGCGTCGCACACTTTTTTCTAGTTTGCAGTTGTCTCTCGCGTCCGCTTTGCAGTTCTGTGCGTTTGAAAGCTAGATGGCTGAGAAACATAATCGAGACAGGCTTACAGTCCGTGACGGTCCGGTTTAAGGAGACCGCATACCGACACTGTCCAGCTATGAGAGGCGCGCGCTCGTCTGGCGGCGCGCTCTCGGTGAATCGTCTGACCCTCTGCACCTATTTCCCTTCCGGCTATTGACAGCGACGCATAAGGTATTGTATCACCAGCAGCTGCAGAACATGCCAGAAATGGCTAATGGTGGAGCCGCAATTAGTGTTTTATGCTCTGTTAAGGTCAGAAAAGGCACAGACCACTACTTAGTGTTTCAGCAGGGAAAGCAGGGTGTCATTGACTCAATTTACAACAGAATATTCAGTGTTTTGGCTCTCTTAGATGGTTGACTATTTTGCTGCTGTGCACTTAAAGGGATAGTTCATCCAAAAATGAAAATTCTGTCATCATTTATTCACAACTCATGCTGCTCCAAACCTGTATGACTTTCCTCTGCTGGTTAACACTATCTGAAGAGTGTTTTTCCATGTAAGAACAATGGATGGTGACTGAATATGTCAAACCTCAAAAAGATGCAAAGGTGTCTTAGAAGTCCACATGAACTATATTTCATGTGCATGTGAGGAACAGGCCAGCATAGAGTATACGTTGTTATTCACTGTCTGAGCTTTCCATAAATCATTTATGAGAATACATGAAAGAAGTTTTGACGTCAGATGATTCATTTGAGTTAGATCTTTCTGATAAATTATTTGGTTAGAAATGGTGGAGAAGCTATGAGCCAGATGACAGAAGTGCTATAGATACCAAGAAAGTTGAGCAGTTTCTAATTTATATGGCATGTTTTGCAGTGACAAGATAGATGGCTGATGGCAAAGAGCAAACATTAATTATTCTCATTTATCTTTGAAATTATGCATAATGCACAGGTGCAATTTGTTTAATGCCTATTTTCCTTCAGAATGTTCAATATTGTGGAGTAACAGCTGATTTAATGTTTATGGCATGGAGCAAACAGCTACGACTGATGCAGTGAATGGGGCATTAGAGGTCTGATCCCATCCTGACAGGAGTTATTTGGCAGTGCATCAAAGGGATTGTTCACTTAAAAATTAAAATTGATTTACTCATTCCAAACTTGCATGACTTACTTTCTTCTGTGGAATTTAAAAAAAGATATTTTGAAGAATGTTGGTAACCAAAAAAAAAATTCAGTTTCCATTGACTTCAATTTTATGGACAACAAATTCAATAGGGACCAAACCTCTCTGGTTACCAACATCTTTCGAAATATCATCTTTTGTGATTCACAGAACAAAGAAATCCATACAGAATTGGAATGACATGAGGGTGAGAAAATTATGACAGCATTTTAAGTACCGAATGTCCTTCCAAGGTCTAAAGAACCCTCTCGTTCTCTCCCCGAAATGCTTGCTCAGGTTCTTTCCTTTTAGCTATCTCCGAAGGAAGTGGAATGGATTTACTGAATGATTAAGAATCATAGCTGTTATCATCTCATCTTATACTATCTTAGCATTTGCTGAATGTCCTTTACTGTGTGACGAGTTTAAAGTAGGTGAGTTAATGTACTTATTGATATTGCTGCACTTCGATATGAATGAGGCGGTCAGAAAATAGATGGAGAAGATCAAGAGATGGAAACTCCCTGCTGGGCCTCTGGTTTTCATCCGCTCGCGCTATCTCCCCCGATCCTTCCCTCCGCCTGATCCCCCTCTCATGTACCGTATCTCTCAATTACAGCTCAAATCAAATGGACACCAAGTAGAGATCAGCTGAGGGTGAGGAAGTGAGAATGTGTGATGTTTGAACAGAATGAGTCAAATCTTCTTCAGTTTTCACAGACACAGACTAACAATCTGGCCAACTGCGTATTTGTGCCTTCCTTCTTAAAAACCCACACACAGTTTCAAGAGGATGAAGATTGGACCGATTATCCCACTATCCAGTTGGCACCTACTAGACATCATTATCAGCCTCTTGGTACCTGGTGTGTGTGAAAGCCGACAGAATATTTAGATGTAAGCAGTATATGTGTAGATAACTCTCAGCGCACACATACTCTGAACGGCTAAACGGCTTTAACGCCGGACAGCCGTGCATGTCATACACAATCCCTTATCCTGGCCCAGTTGGCATAGTGTAACTCCAGCTAACATGGCAGAGCAAGCAGTGAAGAGTTGATCACACTTAGCAGTGCTCACTCTCACTCACTCTCTCAGTGTGTGTATGTGTTTGTGTGTGGCCTTAACCCCCTTAAGCTCACACACTGGCTCATTGCCTTCTTTGGGCCACAAGCAGCACGGCTCTCTCCACGAACTCCAAAATGAGAGCAGATGCTCGGCTCAACCCGGCTCTGCTGAGCACCTTTGCTGAATGTAAACTCCTTCTGTTTGCATCTCGCTGTACCCTGAAGCCTTGCTTCGTAAGACTGTCGTTTTTCATGCTTAATGTAAAGACATGTTGACAAACAGCAACAAATGTCCAACTTGTTTAAATATGTGCTTTAGACTCATCTTCCATATTCTTCTAGGTACATGGTTCTTAAAGCTTTAAGGCCATCTCAGATCAAATCAGAACATCTGTCACACCAGTGTACACTCTGCAGTTTTTTTTTTTTTTTTTTTTTCTCTCAGAGTTGGGAAAATCTAAATCTTTGAGCCTTAAAGGAATAATTCACCCAAAAGTTTACTCCACCCAAAGCTTTCACTCACCATCATGCTGTTTCAAACTTTATACAACTTCTTTTCTTCTGAAGATAAGAAGATATTTTGAAGAAACCGTATTGGTTACCACTGATTTCTATTTTATGGACAAAAAAAAAAAAAAAATTGAAAACAGAAATTTCTTAATTTATGTCTCACATAAGAAATAAAGTCTTACAGGTTTGCAGTGACTTGAGGGTGAGAAAAAGATGGCAGGTTTTCTTTCATATTTAGGACAACTGCCCCTTTAAGGGCTATGAGCAACATACATATAATGCCACTTTTTGTTATTATGAATTTTCCTGTTGTTTAGATAAATCATATTCCTGCAAGAGTCTCACCAATTCCTAAAAACGTTTTGCAAAGTTATTTTACATTTAAAAATCAAATAGAATAATAAGTAATAATTAACATTTTTAGAATATATTTATTTAATTTTTAAATAATAATAATAATAATAATAATAATAATAATAATTAAACATTTATTCTTATTTATAATATATTATATTTTATATACTGTACTGTATAAATACTGGTTATTGCATACTTTTATTGCATTTTGTTTATTATTATTATTATTATTATTATTATTATTATCATCTCCTCTTGACCCTGTTTTTAGAGAAGCAATAAGTCTAAAAAATGTGTCAGCTTCTTTCATTCTTTTATTCTTTTATTTCTTTATTTATTTGTGTGTGTGTGTGTGTTTGTATTTATGTATTTAGTTAGTTAGCTTCCACACATTGATCCTGTAGACATTAACAAATGTAATTTATTTTTATTTTTTTTTAATAACTGTTACCAGATTTACTAGATTACAGTGGCTCGCTAGAATGTGTGTTATATGAACTATCGTCTGTCTCTTTTTATGTGTGTACACAAAACTTCAGATCTGGGTTAGCGCTGACAGTATTTATTTATACCCACACTGGCTTCTCCCACATTTGAGGACACACAAGAGCATCAGTCTTCATTACTGTCAACATAAGCCTGACCTTTTTCAACCAATTAGCATTGTTAAGCAAAACTCTAGTTCACGCTTGTGTGAGTGTGTTTTTGTGTGTACATATTGGCTCGGCTGATGTAGCGAAGTCCATTTGCAGTTATAGGAGTGTCTGCATCATTATCAAGCCCCCCTCCCCAGTCCTGCGTCCTTCAGCCAGGTTCGTGGCGTGTGAAGGAGATCTGGGAATGAGACCAGATAGATGGGGTGTGTGTTGGGGAATGGAATGTAGTGTTTGTCCGAGGTATGGAGATGCACTAGTGGATGAGTGTGTGTGTGTGTGTTCTTGCTTGTGGTCAGTGTTTTGGCTGTTGACTTGGCATAAACTGCCAGATTTGAAATGCTGTTTCACAGGAAGTCACAAAATGCTTGTGTGTGGTGTGTTGACACATTAGGTGTATGGCCTCTCCCCTGTCGAGCACTCTGACAGATGCAGCCTGTGATTCCAGTCCTCAGCAGATTAAGAGATTACAGTGTTGGGTGGGAGTGTATAATAACCCTAATGCATCTAAAACCGCATTCACACACGGACAGCTGAGAACATCAGAGTGCTGATGAACTGTATCTGCACTCACTCGTCAATATCTCTTTATGATAGCTCAGGCAGACACTGACCACAGAGTTAACGGCTGATAGTTTCACTTCTAGTCAGGCCGGGACAGATGCGGCTTACCTCAACACGGCACAGCTCAGGTTGCTGTTGATAAGCGTTAACTAGGTGACGGTGTCAAATCCACGACCCAGACAGACTTACAACTACATAGCAGCTTGGAAGCAACTTTTAGAACAAGAACAGTCTCTCATGCACTCACTGCTGCAAAGCGGATGGGATTGCTGTTAGTATGAATTATTTACACTACAATTTGAAAGTTTGGGGTCAGATTTTATTATATCATTTTTTTTTTTTTAAGAATTAATACTTTGATTCAGTAAAGGTGCCTTTAATTGATCAAAAGTGTCAGTTAAGACACTTATAATACATTTCCATTTCAAATAAATGCTGTTCTTTTTACCTTTCTATTTGTCAAAGAATCCTGAAAAACAAAATGTATATGAGTTTCCACAAAAATATTAAGCAGCACAACTGTTTTCAACATTGATAATAATAATAAATGTTTCTTGAGCAGTAAATCAACATATTAGAATGATTTCTGAAGGATCATGTGACATTGAAAACTGGAGTAAGTTTTGCATCACAGAAATACATTACATTCTTTATATATATATATATATATATATATATATATATATATATATATATATATATATATATATATATATATATACACACATACATATATATATATATATATATATATATATATATATATATATATATATATACACACACACATACATATATATATATTAACATAGAAAAAGTTATTTTAAATTATAATAATATTGCATCAATAAATTTTCGAATTAATGTAGCCTTGGTGAGCATAAAATTTTTTCCCCCCAAAACCATTAAAAAATCTTACCAAACACACACACACACACACACACACACATATATATATATATATATATATATATATATATATATATATATATTACACACACACACACTTTTTAATAATACTATACTATATGTATCTGTCTCCGAATAGCAAGTTTTTGCGCCCCATATTTAATAACAGGAAATACGTCAGCACAGAAATGTTAACTGTGCTTTTCAAACCATTTCATGGGGTCTTTAACTTTTGGGAGCTGGTTCATGAATATATATGTCTGTGTTTCTTTGTATAAACAAGTTTTAGGCGTTAGCGAGGGAGTTCCTGATTGATGGTGTGTTATTGCAAAGGTAAACTCAATGCTGATTTGGCATTGGCCCAGGATGCTATCTTCAGCCTGTATCAGAGAGGAAGAGCCCCCTAGACATCTGTCACCAGTGTCTGCCCGCTTTGATACCCCGCTGTTGGCACTCTGAATTGGTGCTGACTGAGTTACAGCAGAGCTTCCCAAAACCATCATCCGACTGTGATTCCTGGCACTAGCTGTTCTATTCAGTGGGGTGAAAGCAAGGGGACACTCAAATGCTGTTCTGTCTAAATTTATACACTCGTGTTACTGATCCAAATTTGCGTGCTTTAACCATATATGTTTACCAGAAACTGATTGAGCCATAGTTCGTACTGTATTATCAACATGTTGTCATTAAAGCTTATTCAGTACTCTCTTTTTCCCCTCATTTCTGTTTTGGCTCCTGCTGTTCTGGTTGATTGTTAGTTTAATTTGCAGTTCTTGAGGGATGGTACATCACTTTGCATTCTGCTTTTTACAGGTGTGCTTCTACCATTTTTTTTAAAGACGTCCCTAATGCTCACCAAGGTTGCATTTATTTGATCAAAAGTACAATAAATTAAATACCTATAAATAATCAGTCCTTATCAAACGAGCTGTAAAAGACAAAGGAATACTGACACATTGTAAAAATATAGTTACTCACACAAAATATGAAACAAACCTTTTTGGCAGCTTGGTTTCAATGAAAACTGTTTTTGAACTAAAAAGAAAGTTTATGACCTCTTAAAAAAGATCAAGGAGAATATAATTTCCTGAATGAATTTCATTGGAAAAAAAAATCATACCCCAAACTTTTGAAGGACAACATATATTTACAGTATATAATATGTTATATAAATTAATGAATAATTAATTTAAAATTGTTTGAGTTTTCACTATATTGACTGAAATAATTGCATTGCTATTATGATATCACAAATATTTTTATGCTGTGAGTGTACATGTTAACAGGAAGAAGATGGAAAATAGAGAGACATTGAGAGCAACAGGATTTTTTTTTTTTTTTTAAAGAGTTTAGATCCGATAACATCTCTTGAGACTAGACAAAAGTAATTAAATAAACTCAGATGTTTCTACATCTAACATGATGTTTAATTCATTAAATTCTTAAGAGAGTTTTTTACAGTTCTGTTTAAAGGAATAATGAATAAAGAATAATATAAGAAGATGAGAATAAGAAGTCTGCGCTTTAGAAGATATTGCTATTTGCTGATTAGTAGTGCTTTAAGGCAAATTAATAAATAATGATAACTTATTTAGATGAATTTAAACTTTCATAAATGTCTTGCTTTTACGCCTTCATCAAGCAATTGTTTAAACCATGAAAGATCACTGATGCTGGAAAATACTTCCAAGACTTTTGGAAAAGTCAGGTGTTCCAGTTATTTAATATCTGATTAAATAAAGCAGTGACAAACAGACAGTTATCAAAAGTCACTAGAAGAAGAGTTGTGTTGGAGCCATGACCATGCAATTGATGGTATCTCATGCATTTAGGTATCTCACAGTTTGGTTGTAGATAACCCGGCTCACAAACCAGCTAAATGAGTAGTATACAAAAAGTCAGGGCTCAAAGAAAACCAAAGTTTTCCGTTGGTAAATACAACATCACATTTATGTGTACTCATTTTGTAAATACAATCATTCTGACCTGAAGAAAGCATAAACACTCAGAACTCCATTTAAAAGATGAAATTCAGCAGCTGCTCTCTCTACCAGTAGGTTTCCTACAGTGATTAGTGTAAAGGGATGAACAGAATACTAAAATAGGTGACACAGAAACCTGGGGTCACTGCTAAGGGTCTGTAGAGACTTCTTGCAAGTGATAACATCTGTGTTCATCAGAGAAAAAAAGCAAAACCCTTCCCATTAGCTTGCTAAAGACCACATGCATATTCTATAGCAATGCTTCAACAATGACCTGCTGACACATGAAACCAAAGTCAATGTATTTTGGAAAACGGAATGTGTACCAACAGCAAACCTCAGAAAAAATGAACAACTACAGTAAGTCTGTAATCCCATTTAAATGTGCTGCGATCTGAAAAAAGATATTTATGCATTTCAAGGCAAGACCACACAAGCAGCAAAAGTGAAGAAGAAGACCAAATATCTCCTGAACGCTGCCAGTTTGAGCATCTGCAACTAAACAGGATATTTGGCTTAGGTCAGTGCCAATACAAGAGTTCACATGTTTGTGATTGTAAAGGTGCTGTAAGCAATTGGAGACATTTTACTAACTTTTTTCTGACTTGAATTACACTGAATGCAACTGAATTACACCGCCGCACCCTCTAAAGACATGTCAGCATATCTGAACATGCAAAAAAATGGATGAACTGCATTCAGATGTGAGCATCAATATGCCCTACTCACTTAGAAGGGCAAAGCACTTGAAGTGAGTACCCTGAAGGGTGCATGTGGTCATAAACGGCAAAACTGCTTTCTTGAAGTGACCTGTTGACTGTACTCTTTGCTAACGGCCTTGTGTAAGAGCCCTTTGTGAAGAGATCCAACTGCTCAGTTTCATTTCGAATGACCCTTTGAATGGCGTCCAGTTCCTGTACTGCCTTTCAATGCACTTGGGATTCGCCCATTATTCAAAACAGACATTTCTGATTGGCTAGATTTCTGGCATACTGTATGTTTGCTGTTTACAGAGCCTAAAGGTGTTACAGAGACATATGTGATCATCACCGGACACCTATTTCACTTATATCTGATGCATTTTAATCCCAAAAACGCCTACAGCGCTTTTAAGAAAGAGATTCAATGGCCATTTCCATATTTACCTGGCTTGAGATACATGCACTTTGAAAGATATGTAATGTGCAAACCATTTGTGGCAACCATCACGCAGAGAGCAATCTCGCTACTCACCGCTCCTCACTAATATCACAAGAGAGAGGAAAGAGAGGTCAGGCTCAATGATTTATGGCTGCGATGATGCATCCCAGCCCGGAATGATTAATCTCTACTGGGAACACTTTCAGGAGTACAAGTTTAACCTCTGAACACCCTCTCCCCAAACACACACGTACTCTCGCGCGCATGTATGCAGTCATTTCCTGGGAGTTAGAGGAGAATGATCTTACCTGGGCACATTTTGTATGTGATGACCTTCTGTAGGTGTGCCTGTGTCCTTGTTTGTGGATAAATGTGTGTGTGTGTGTGTGTGTGTATACCACTTGTAGAGTACTCGTCTAAACCCTTCCACCTTTTTCACTTGTAAACTATTTGTGCCTCGTACACATCAGTGATAGTTGCAGTGAAACAGTTTCTTCTATTGATTATAGGTGCTAAAAGCATTTGTGTTATGTTCTGTAGAGCAGACTAAAGGGACGTTTTTAGGTAGAGAAATGGAAAGCACTCCTATTTCAGACAAATGCTTTCAGCTTTTCAGCGACCTTCTGCAAGCTTCCCTTTGAGGATGAATTACACAAAGAAAATGGCTGGATTATACTTTGTCCTCAAATGAAAGGACAAAGTATAACACATTATAAAATAATGACACATTAAGAGATGACATTGAAGAGATGACTACTATATTGACAGATTACACATTATAAAATAATGTTTTAAAATTTATTTATTTATTACATTGTAATTGATTTATTTATTTTACTGTGATTTATTTATTAACTTACTCATACTGATGTGCTTTATTTGATGTGTAGTTATAATTTACACTATCATTCAAAAGTTTGGGGTTGACTAATTATTTATTTATTATTATTATTATTTTTATTATTATTATAATTATTTTTTTAAATGTGCTTACCATGGCTACATTTTATCATCATCATCATCATCAAAAAACAAACAAAAAAGTAATATTATGAAATATTATTACAATTTAAAATAAGTGTTTTCTGAATTTTCAGCATCATTACTCCAGTCTAATTTCACATGATCCTTCAGAAACATGCTGATTTGCTGCTCATAAAACATTTTATTATTATCAGTGTTGAAAACAATTCTGCTGCTTAATATTTTTATATAAAAACAACCCACTTTTTAAGGATTTTTTAATGAATAAAAAATTTAGCATTTATTTGAAATATAAATATTTTATTGCATTATAAATGTACCTTTTGATCAATTTATTGTGTCCTTGTTGAATAAAACTATTAATTTTTTATATGCATCAAGGTAATGAATTATGAACAACCTTAACCCTTTGAAATCTCACTATACAAACACAAACTGGCTTCATTTTCCTTATGCACATTTTTCAAATACTTTTGAAATATGATTATCACATTCCTTGCCATTTTGTGAATCTCACCTTTGAACTGTCAGCTCTACGCAATCACTTCTATTTATGTGTGTGCTTCGACTGCATTGGACAGTTAGCTGTTCTGTTGGAAGAAAAGACTTCCTGTTTAATGCACAAGAATCTGTACAGCTATTTAAGATTAAACTGTCCTATCTCATTCATCTAGCTTCTTTTACCCACCCTCAGCTGGTACCGGGCATCTCAGCTTTTGTGTGTGTGTTTGTGTGTGTGAGTGTGGCTAACAGCTCTCATCTCTTTCATTAATTATGCACGTTAGTGAAAGTGCATGGAATTGAAACGCTTACGCGGAGGTCATGTTGAAAACTCGTTTTCTTCAGAAAAAAGAAAAGAAAAGCAGCGACAGGAGGACGTGACAAGGCTAAAATTATAAACAATGTTCTCAGCACACTTATGTACTTCTATTCAGAAAACAAAATAATTATTCTGTAACAAAAGTTACAACATCCTCCCGCCCAATGAACTAGATTCATCAATACTTATTCTAAGGATGTTTAATTAACACAATTCTACAGGATATATAAGTTGCACAAGTCTTCTTAACACACTGCCTGATGAAGTACGAATATTGCATGAGTGCACCAGGCCATCACGTCCTGAATTCAGTTTTTCAATTGTTTCCATTTTCCAACTTTGACGAGGTACCTTGTCTTCTTCAATTAAACAACATCAGCTTCCTTCAACATAGTAGCTTTTATGAAATCCCCCTTATGCGCTGACTTTAAGTCCAGCAAATAGTCCTTACGCTAACAGTTCCAAAAGGTAGTCAGGACTCTCTGTCTGTATTTCCATCGGCGAACAGCATGATCTTTGGTTAGATTTGAGACCACAGTTTTGTGTGGCAGAGAGGTTAGTCTTTTTCCTATCAAGAAATGTGAAGGTGTTAAAGGTATGTATGATGTATGTATGAAAGTGGTCTAGAATTCAAAACTGCTTCCACTTCTGTCAATATAGTAGTCATCTCTTCAAAGTTTAGTGAGGCTTTTCCCAGGATCTTTTTCAGACAGTTCTTCATTGATCTAACAAGTCTCTCCCAAAAGCCTCCCTACCAAGCAGCACGCTCCACAATAAATTTCCAAGTACTAAACCTTAAAGAAAAGAAATCCATAAGCTCAGAGATTTTAAAGGACTTCCACAGTTCTTTCAAATCTTGGTATACCCTTTTGAATGTTTTTGTGTTGTCCGAGTATATTACTTTGCACAGACCTCTTCTTGCTATAAATCTTTTCAGAGCAAAGAGAAATTTCTCTGTGATCTGATCTGACACTAATTCTAAATGAACCGCCCGAGTAACAGCACATGTAAAAAGTGCAATGTATGCCTTTTTTGATGTTTCATTTGATTTGACGTATAAGGGGCCTGCAAAATCCACCCCAGTAATTTCAAAGGGTGGGGCTTCAGTAACTCTATCCCTTGGCAGAGGCGCAATAGTTTGTTGAGCTGGTTTTGCGGTTAAGCTTTTATAAACATGACAGTGTCCTACAATTTGTTTCACAAGCTGTCGACCACGTAAAATCCAATATTTCTCTCTCACCTGAACCAGTGTGTCTCTTACTCCTGAATGCATCACTGTTTCATGACAACTTTTAACTAACAATTCAGAGTATCTTTGCTTTGTGGGGAGCACCCATGGGTGCTGCTCTCGGAAACTGAATTCAGACTGTTGCAACTGTCCTCCTACACTAATGAGTCCATCCTCATCTAAGAACGGTTTCAAATCTTTAATTTTAGAGTCCTTGTCAACCATTTGACCTAGTCTGAGTAAATTTATTTCCTTGCTGAAACTCTGCTTCTGAGTTATCCTTATCCGGTATTTTTCAGCTGCAAGTAGCTCTTCTGTTGTGAGTTCACCTTGGATTTTGCATCTGGATTGAGCATTGTTTCTGAACCTCTTTATCCATGTTGTTATTTGCAGCACTGTTTTCAGTCTACTATATTTCGTTAAATCCAAAAGAGATTCTGTTGATGCAATGCTGCTAAGCTGCACAGTGACCTGAAGTTTGGATCTTAACTCAATGTTCATTTCTGAAACACAACTTTCTTCAGGCTCTTCTGGATGATCAGGAACTAACAATGCTGGGCCATACCACCAAAGTTTACTGTGTATGAGTTCCTCTGCACTCTTTCCGCAGGTAGCTAAATCAGCTGGATTGTTTTTTCCGTTACAATGTGACCACGATTCTGGATTTGTGAGATTCTGAATCTCAGCTACTCTATTAGCTACAAATGGTTTCCATTTTTGTGCAGAGCTCTGAATCAAATGTAAGACAATTACTGAATCTGTCCAGATTTGAATTTGATGCTTTTCCATCTTCAAGGGATGAAGCAGATTATGTCCTATTCTAGCTCCAATTAAAGCTCCCATTAGCTCTAAACGCGGTAAAGTGAGCTTTTTCAAAGGAGCAATCCTTGCTTTTGATGCTACAAAACTGGTTACAGTTTCTCCACTTTCATTTTTTTCCCTGCAAGTATGCAACTGCACTGTATGCCTTTTCACTAGCATCACAAAACACATGCAATTTGTGTTTCAATGTTAGGTTGGATCTCAATTTCATACCACCTTGGTATAGCTATCAAGTGAAGCTGAGGCACTTCAGAACACCACTGGTTCCACACTCTTGTTAAATCTGGAGGTAACTGGTGATCCCGACTAAGTCCACTTTCCTACATTTCCTGAAGAAGACATTTCACTCTTAATAGTGAAGGGAGTCTAAGAACCCAATAGGATCAAAAATGCGGGACGATGTTTGCAACACATTTCTCTTTGTGTTGCCCTTTCCCTCTGAAACACTCAACAGTTGCTTGAAATCAAACACAAAGTCATCACTTTCTGGTCTCCATACTAAACCTAATACTTTTAGCACATTTCCACTGCTATTCGATACCAGGTTTTGCTCCATTTCAATTCCTGCCCAACTTGCTCTCATTTCTAATGAGTTTTTCATTCATTTACATAGTTTCATTCCTGCATCTAGTAGGATGTCTCTGGCAGATGTGGAAATAGTGTAAGCCTCGTTCACATCACGAGAACTTACAATAAAATCATCCACATAAAGCGATTCTCTTAAGGCTTCCACAGCCTTAGGCTGTTCTGACTCCTTTTGTTGAATGTGATGTCTAATAGTTGCGGCTAATAGGAATGGGCTTGGGGAAACTCCGAAAACCACTCTACACATTTGCATAATGCGCAACTCATTTTTAGTATCATCAGATGGAGGACCATGTAGCCACAGAAACCTGACAGCATCCTTTTCCTTTTCTGCCAGAGCAATCTGCAAGAACGCTTTGGTGATGTCAGCAGTGAATGCAATTTTGTGCAATCGGAACTTGATAAGCACATCTAGCAAATCAGGATTCAAGTTTGGTCCAGCGAGCAAGCCGTCATTTAGTGATGGCCAACCCTCCTTGTGTGAGGATGCATCAAATACTACCCTTACTTTAGTTGTTGTTTTGTCTTCTCTAAGCACAGCATGGTGTGGCAAATAGTATTCAACAGTATCTGTTTTTTTCTGCTTTCAAGTCAGTTATTGGAACATCTTCACAAATGCCTTGCTGTAAATAGTCTTGTATTACATCTCTGTATTCTGTGAAAAATGTTACGTCTGCTTTTAGTCTTTTCTGCAGCCTTTCAAACCTTTTCTTAGCCACACTGAAGTTGTTTGGTAGTTCTGGTTTATCTGGTTTCCAGGGTAACTCAACCTGATAACGTCCATCCTTAAAGGTTACTGTCTGGTTAAAATGTTGTACAGCTTCCATTTCTTCTGGACTTTCAGCTGTCTTGTTCAGTATGCCCAAAGACTCTACTTCCCAAAAGGCACACAACTGTTTTGAGATCTGTACATCTTCTTCTAAACAAATTTGCATGCATGTTGTGTCTGTTACACTAGACATGGGAATTGGTCCTTGTACCGCCCATCCAAAAATACTTTCCAGGGCTACAAGAGATTCTGTTAATCTCTCCACTTTTCCCGACACCACTTGCCAGTAATAGTCTGCTCCTATTAACACTGAAATCTCAGAATGATTAGTGTCCTCCGAGAGAAAATCTGCAAGTTGCAGACCCTTAGCTTCAAGCTTCTTTTGCACGTTCTCCAGGAACTTTCATGACAGCAGTACAGACTTGAGGAGTTCCAATTGCTGTGATTTCTATTCTTTGATTTGTATTCCATACACTTTCAAGCGTCAACTTCACAATGTTACATTCTGCAATTACAGGACACTCAGCTCAGAAAGTGTGAAGATTCAGCTTCTCTCTATTTAGCACTGGTAATTCTAGTGCCTTCACTAGATTCTCTTGCACAAAACTTCTTTGACTGCCTCCATCCAACAAGCAACGTACTAATTTTCTTCCTGCCGGACCCTCTATCCACGCTTTAATTGTCTGAAGCAGTACAGTAGTTTGCCCATCAGCCCTGGGTTTCGCAGTGCTTGACACCGATGACACTACAGCTTCAGAGCTAGTGTATCTTCTGCACTGTCTTGGTTAACATCAGACTGCTTGTCATTTTGCTCACAGATGGACAAATGATGCTTACGTCCACACTTAGCACAGGAAATTCCCCATTGCTATGTGTTTGGGTCCTAAACGAGCAAAACATTTTCCCATTTTTTTTTTCAGCTTGTCTCTTCGAGCTGACACTGAGTATTCAGAGCAATTTTCAGGCTTATGATTCAGATTCTCACAATATACACAACCTTTGGGAACATGACTGTGAGCTGTGTGCAGGGCAGCTGCAGAAGGCATTGTCCATTTCTTGAGCCTTGGTTCATGAGTCATTTCAGAATTGGTGAAAGATCTATTGGTTAATGGCCTGTCCTTTTTTGAGCCTTCTGATTTAGTAAGTTGCAGTGCCCTTTCTCTACTTTGCACTTCCTTTTGTAGAAACTGAATAAGCTCAAGCACTTTCCATTCACCATCAGAGACCAACTGACGAGTATAGGCTAAAGCAATGTCCTCTGGCATCAGTTGAAATAATACTGGACACAATAGACTGCCATAAGTGTCACATGAAACACCCAGAGATTCCAAACTCTGAATTTGATTTTCACATTCATCATATAAACTTCTCAGGGCCTTTATGTCTGACGATCTCTTTACAGGAGTAAAATTAAGTAATTTTGACATGTGAGCACTGATTACGATATCCTTCCTTCCAAATCTTTTCTGTAACAACTCAATGGCTGCGTCGTAATTAGTGTCCGTTAGAGTGAGCCCTGAGACCGCATTTGCCCGCTACATCAGCTAGGTACGTTTTCAAATAAGCAAATTTCTCCTTCTTACACAGCGCTGCATTAGAATGAATGGCGGCTTCATACTGACTCCAAAACTCCTGCCATTTGCTTATTTCTCCGGTAAACTTCTCAATAACTAATCTGGGTAATTTGACAGACTGGGTTTCTGGCAATCTGTCGTGACTTGCATTGACATTTCTTACCCGTTCACTCTCTTGATCACGCTGTCTCTCTATCTGTCTCGTTGCACGGGATTTCCACATAGTAATGCGGCCCTGGTAATCCAGCGTGCTAGCTATCTCCCTCTCCAAATCATCAGTGGGAGTTTCGGTTTCGATGCCTCGATCAAGATCCGCTAAACTGTCCTCCTTCGTCGAAAATATTGAAAGCAACTCTTGCAATTTATCACAGTCTGGTGAACCTTTACCAGTCTCCTCTTCTAGCTGCGTCAGCAGCTTCGTTGCCGAGCTGCGGATCGTTCTCCTCTTCTTTTTCATTCGCTCTAACTGTTCCGCCATCTTCATTAAAATTCACTTTCACTTCTAAATCCCATCTAACTCCGATATTCTTATTTCGCAACTATTCCGCCACGCTATCCCAGGTTTCGGCACCAAAAATGTTAGTGAAAGTGCGTGGAACTGTAACGCTTATGCGGAGGTCATGTTGAAAACTAGTTTACTTCAGAAAAAAAAAAAAAAAAAAAAAGCTGCGACAGGAGGACGTGACAAGGCTAAAAATATAAACAACGTTCTCAGCACACTTAGTAAGTACTTCTATTCAGAAAACAAAATCATTATTCTGTAACAAAGG
Source organism: Spinibarbus caldwelli (assembly GCA_039654775.1). NCBI lineage: Eukaryota > Metazoa > Chordata > Actinopteri > Cypriniformes > Cyprinidae > Spinibarbus > Spinibarbus caldwelli. Next base: position 6,311,408 of record CM077247.1, read on the forward strand.
TTACAACAATGCACGACAGGCTTGTGATGGTCCTGTTGCTGCAGTGCTTTATCAGATGGTGAAGGCCACAGTCACTGATGAGTGTTTTTCTGAATGCTCAAGTGGTTTCAACTGATGCATTTTGTTGCATTAATAGAAGTGATCTTCTTTTTTCGTTTTGCCACCAGTGTGAGAGCAGACAGCAGGTGGGGTGTGTATGTGTTGTGCTAATCTGGTTGTGTGTGTGTGTGTGTGTGTTGTTACCTGGCTATCAGAGCACAGGTGACATGAAACCTCAGTCTGTGGTCAGTGCAGGGAAACAAGCTGTTTCTCTCTAAGAAGTTGGACAGTATTATTTCATTACAAGGCTTGACGTCAAAGGTCTGATAACACCGATCTGGAAACATTGGCTTGAAGAACATGCACGATAAGATTTCAAAACCACCATTGTTGGTGCTTGCTGTCTTCAGAACAGCTCTTTTCCCCTCTCCTTTACAACCCTTTCCATATCCTCTCCTCTTTGACAAAGAAATTTGTCTCTCATTCCCCTCATTACCAGCAGCATGTAAAAGCTGCCTAAACAAACCTAATTAGCTCATTAAGAACCAGTCTTAACTACCTCCTGGGCTTTGTTCACATGCTGCAGACTTCTAAATGTTGTGGCTGATTTACTCTTGTACCGTGTGATTACTTTGCCGGGTTCACAGTATCTCTGGATGCATCGCCCCAGCGCAGCTCCTGCGTCTTACCGTACGATTCTCCGGCGCTCTCCCACTGAGAGCCTTCCATTACAGAACACACTGACGTTAAATAGGAGATTGGTATCATTAAATTCACATTAAGCGGGCAGTAAAATATTGATACGGAAGTGTGCTGCCGTTTGATTTTGGTGCAGAAAAGGTAAAGAGCATTTCAAATCAGAGATGAGTCAGAGATGCGTCTTTGAATTTTAATGCTTCTATTACTACTGATGACAGAGGAGGTAATTTTTTAAAAAGTTTTTTCCTATTTGTAAGTCATTGGTTTTCAGATTGTGATATCATCCATTCTCTTGGGGAAAACACTGTTAAATATTTGGTGAATGAGCTTGGCATATATAGACTGAGCTCAGAAGTATAGCTTATTGACTGTGATGTGGGCCAGTGGTTAGCATGTGCAGGCTAGAAACATTGAGCTATAGTGTTCGAGTGGGAGACAGTGGTTCGAATCTGTCTGAACGTTATATTCCAATCCTGTTCCTCCTTACTCTTTCCTTATATGTCGGGTCATAATCAATAAAAATGTGTAGGTAAAATTTTATTTTATGTTCTACATCATAGGTGCCCCAATTTTTTATTATAAAGGGTCAAAATTTGTGAAAAACATGATTGAGGACTGTGGTCAGAAAGTAAATGTTGCATTATATCAACATACATTAAAATTTGCATGTTTGAGAAATTAAATTTATTTATATCCTCTATATTTCAATGCAATGAATGAATGAATGAATGAATGAATGAATGAATGAATGAATAAATAAATAAATGAATAAATCAAATATTTTCAAACAATCAAATCAAACGCTATTGGTTGAGACGGTTCCTTTTTTTTTTTTTTTTTGCGCAAAATGCTCAAACAAATTCGAAATAAATTCAAAGTATTTACGATTTACTTGTAGCTGTCTTCTCATGTTAAGCTGAGAAAGAAATATTTTATTATTCAACAACTTATACTTAAGCTTAAAATAGTCCTGCAGTAACCCACATTCGTTTTTAAAAGTGCATTTGTTCCATGCAGTCGCTCAAGAAATAATGAGGTAATAAAAACTGCATGTATAACGTTATTTATTATACAAGAAATAAAACTGTTGTTTAAAATAGTTTAAATTAAATATAGCAACACACTGGTAATACAGCTTGACTTGTCATGTCAACTTACATTTACATTCACTGTACAACAGTCACTCGCTCACATGTTAAAAGTCACCTGAAATCACAGTGAGAGCAGTGTTGTGATTCCAATGAATCTTCTTTCCTTATTTTACAGGATTTTTTTTCTATGCTTAGGTCTCTCTTCTACCTCTCTGTCCAACAAGCCTGACTCCATTAGTAAATTCAGGGATCTGGGAGAAGGATAGGAATGATCTCGTCCAGTACACAGCCTCTGTCATATCAGTGTAACCAGGCTCGATTGCTGTGTCGGGTAAAGAATAGATTAAATGTCTCGGGTGATTATAATCTGATCCACCCTATGGCTGCACTATTCATATTTGGTGTTTACAGAAAGCGGATGAAAGGTAAATCGACAAAAAACACTTTAGCATTCATATTGCATCATCCTGACATAAAAACATATATGATGTAATAGCGTGAAGTAACGGATTTAGCAGGCTACAATGGATTCGCAGCGCGATGTTATGCACGCATGTGTGTATTTGTAATATTTTTTCCTCTGCCAGTTAGCAGTGTTTAATCCTCGGGAGTTTAATTAAGTCGGAGCTGTAATTAAATAGGCAGGTGCTAATTTGTCTTAAGTCTTCAGTTATTGGGTCAGTATGTGACTGTGTGAGTGCGCTGGCGAACCTTAAGCTTGTTTTGGCGCTCCTATGTGCTTCTCATTGTCCAATCACAATGTGTTTATGTGGTATACTTTTGCGGCGAGGTATTGAGGGACAGAACTGCGCTCTATTTGCATGTGTAGATAGAATATTACGAGCGATGGTCTGGCAGACTCCATTTAAAGCAACAGCTAGTCATTTGCACACAAAACAGCCACTTCTGCGAGGTTCCTATTGAATTTACATGCCGATCGATTTTGATATTTGCTGACAAGGGTGCTTTTTTAAGTACTTTGTGTCTCGTAGCTGGCAGGTCATTCCGGCTGGCCTATAGATTGCACATGAAATAGGTCTTTGTGTTTGGTGAGTCCAGTGGCTTGCCCTGGGCTCACCTCTCAATGTGTGTGCGAGAACGATCCATCTCAGCCGTAGGGACCCAGACTGGCTTCAGTGTGCATATTGATCTATTACCCCTGAGAAGCCCCTCATGCTTTTACCCCGCAGACTTGCATGACACCAAGCCAAATCTCTGTCTCTCCTTTTCTGTATACTCGAGTCGCCTCTCTTTCTCTCTCTTTCTACTTGCCTTCGGGCTTTAGACTCGTTCAGCTCCTGCTCTCTGTGTTGACCCTCATATTGATGTAAATTGTCATGCTATTGGCTTGTTTATCTGTCGGTTTGGCTCCGAATGGAGTGTAAGTGACAGGTTTTACTCTGCACTGTAGTGTGTGAAGAGAGCACTTCAGATGAGCTGCCTTTTTAAATTTTTTTATGAGGAGCCACAAAATGAAGTGTCAACGTGGACCTGGGCTCCTGGAGGAAGTGATGTCACGACAAATCACGCAGCTGACCTTCCCGTTGCGCCGCTGAACTGAAATTAAAAATTAATCTATAGTGTAAAGTCACCCAAGGTTAATGAATTATGAATCGCTGCTAATCTGCACATAATCAAATTGGAGGGATTCTTAATGCACATCTTTGTTAATTGTGTTTTAACACTGGCTGTGACAGTCGGGTCGGCTCTCCAGTGTTTATTCTCTCCTGCGAGCTCACCTTATAGCGACAGCTGATCTGCATTACAAATACACCACATTACCTGAATAACCACCAAATGACAAATTCAAATGACAAATTTCCCCAAATGCTCACATTATCACCACATGCAAAGCAGTTTTGTACGAATTTTGTCTGTGGTTGTGAATGGGTTTGAAAGCTGCTTTTTTCAGTGTTAAATTTCTCATATCCTGTAGGTTTGTAGATTAACTAACTTTCCATAGAGTGTTAACATTCCATTCCCATTCCCATTTTTCCTTGTCAGTTGTTCAGCTGGTACATGTAGCCCAGAAAGTACGAAACCTGGTTTCTCTCATCTTTAAAGGGATAGTTCACACTGTAAAACCAAACAGCAAAATTAACTTTAAATTCATTTCACTCAAATATGACTGAAAGTTCATTGTACTTAATGGAAAAAAAAGCTACGTGAAGACATTAACTGATTATATAAAGATGAACTTGAACTGAATGAGTAGCAGCAGATTTTTAGTTCACAGCATGCTTTGACTTAGACTCTAAAAGGAGAATAAATGTTGAAAATAAGTGCCATTTTGTATGGAGATTAATATAGAGAGAGATGTGTTAGTCTTTAATGTTATTTTATCTTGGGAATTATAAGAAGTTTCTGTTATTTTGTAGTTTTGGAGTTACCATTGAGGTAGAAGAGTAGAGCCTGAGGTTACGTTGAGGATGGGCTGCAAAATCTTGAAAATATACATATGCTGTATGTTGCTTAACTGTAAACATGCAAGAGTATAATGATAATCTCTTTGCTAGATACATTTGCACATGCAAATTTGCCATTGCTAGCAGGCAGTTAACCACAGAAGATTTGAGTTAATGTTGTTTATGCAATCAGATTGGAAGAGTTAGTCAGTATGTGTAGTACAAAAACAAAATTACTAATCTAATCTTTAAGTTTGTTAACTTGAAATATCTGTAATAATTTACACTGTCATTTTGCTTCAGACCTGCATGACTATGAAGCACAAATGTAGATGTATTTTATGTTCTATATTATTTGTAAATTTTAATCAGGGTAAAGTCAGAGTGAGGTTTATAGTGACGTGCTGATAATCCTGCTCATCTCTCAGTGCTAGATAAGGTTTTGTCCCACAGTGAGAGAAAGCTTTTCTCTGTGTGCTCAGAAGCTGCTTCTCAATAGAATTACACGCACCCCGGCTTTCAGTCATGCTGGTAAACTCACAATGAAGTGTGAAAGTTTGACACACGTCCACTGCAGCCCCTTTCAGACACAGTAAAGCACACACAAATGAAAAGTGCACATGTGTATGTACACGCACATGCAGGTTTGTGCACACATATGTTGCTGAGCTTGTTTTGTGAACATGGGTGGGTGGTAAGACTGGTCAGGGATTTGTCAGATTAACAGAGCTGACTCCAGTGTCAGTTTGGGGGCAGAGCTATTCTGGCAAACACACACACACATACATATACAAATAGAGTTCACACGAACTTGCCACAGTTCATAGCTCCTGATGGAACTGTGTTTTTCTTTATCTATAATTTTAGCTGTAATGGTTTGCTTAAATCTTTATTTATTTATTTATTTATTTTGCCCTGAACTTTATTTTACCGACTTCTAAAGTGGGAAGCATGAAGAATGATAATAAAATAAAATGTAAAAATAAATACATTTGTAGAACATGAATTCAAAGAAACTGAATCCCAGTTACCATAGTTACTAATGAATTTCTGTGGAGATATTTTAAATAGATGTTTAGCTCATTTTTGCAATATATTTGTGGAGTGTTTAATGGATGTTAAAATCTATAATTGGTTGTTGGAAATTGATTTCCTATAACTGTTCTAGTGTCATGGCGTTCATGTAACTTTGCTGTCAATTTCTAGTCATAAAATAAAACAGTTTCCAAAATCAATATTTTTATTTTATTTTATTTTATTTTATTTTATTTTATTTTATTTTATTTATTTTATTTTATTTTATTTTTTGTGTGGTTTTATTTTTTATTTTGCGGTCGTGACTGATGTATGTACAAAGAGTGAAATGTGGTGAATTGTTCCACATTTTTACTTTGAGATTCAAGCACTATTTAAAGCTAATTTCTTTGAGCTTTTAAAGTGAAAAAAGAGGAAAATCACAAATGTTGTTGTACTAGCTAAATTGCCTCTGAAATTAAATTGCTTTTAAGCTGCACAGAGATATATATATATATATATATATATATATATATATATATATATATATATATATATATATATATATATATATATATATATAATATTATTATTATTATTATTATTATTATTATTATTATTATATATTTTTTTTTTTTGGGAAAATTCTGGGAGTTGTGTTGTGCTAGTCTATGTGGCGTAATATGCATGATTGTTTTTTTTTCTGTCTTTTTTTATCAGTCGGAGGAAGAAGACAAACATTTGGCTCCTGTTCTCCCTTAATTCTTTCCTCCTCTAGATGTTGTAAGTAAGTTGATTTTCCTTTGCTCATATGTCACTACAGGCTTATTGGACCAGCTGTCCCGTCAGTCTGTGTGTGAGTGTGATGTGCTTTAGTCAGCTCTGCTGCAGCTGTCAGGCTGATGAGTGAAACCCTGCTGTCCACAATCACACCCCATCAGCTCAGACGTGTCCGGTCTCGCACCGTACGGCTACCGGGCTGCATTAGTGCGGATGTGCCACAGGAGATGCTTTGCCACTGTAACAAACGTGTTTCCTTGGCAAGAGCATTTCAATAATGTGCTCCAACTACAGCAGAAGTAAGTTAGACAGCTCCAGGCTGTTGAACAGCATAGCTGAAAATAAACACAGGTATTACTATTTTTATGCCTCGCACTGTGAAGGCGTAGCCTATAAATCTCTTTGGAGCTTTTTAGATTGTTCGATTTTTATGGATAAACAATGTGCTGTGAAAGAACAACGTGTTAGTGCGAGATTTTTGCATTCGTAGTCACACCTGTGTGTGTGTTTGTGAGTTTGCTCTGCTCTCTTCCTAAAGGAGGTTGACAGCTGTGTGTATGAGTCAAGCGCTACATTTAATTCTGCTTGTGTACTTACATGAAAGCCTGCAGAGATGACCTTGCTGTCATATATTCAGAAACAGATGCACAGAATCAGAAGGCTGAGTCCACTGGTTTCTAGACCAATGTATTTGCGCACATCAGGTCTGTTTGATATGCAACTTTCAATATATGCCTTTTTTGCTACATGTAAGCAATTATTTGTTTAGTTAGCTAGTTAGTTGTTTGTTTATAGTTTTTGGCTTTTTGTCATTATTCAGCTGTACGTTGATAAAAGGAGAATTAGATGAAAAATAATTAAATATATAATTCATATATTTATTTTATTTATTTTACTTTTCATTAGGACAGTGGAAATCATATTTATTCATACTTTTTTAGTAAATTGTAAGTTTATTTATTTAGTTAGTTGTACATTTATAAGTTTTTGGCTTTTGTTAGTATTGGGCTGTACATGGACAAAGGGGGGATAATTTGAGAAAAAATAATTAAAATATAGAATTTTTATTTATATTTATTTTTCATTAGGACAGTGGAAAAATATTTAAAATGTAAAATATTTTTAATTAAATTATTTATTCATTTATTTGTTCATTCGTTCATTCATCACAAATTTATGCCTTTTTGTCATCAGGGCAAAGAGGGGGAATATATTAAAAATGAAATGTAAATGTATCATTCTCATTTATATTAATATAACTTTTTAATATTTATTTATTTTACTTTTTATTAGGACACTTGGAATTTTACTTTTTATTAGGACACTTAAAACTTAACCTAATCATTTCTGTTAAATTTTAATTTAAATATAACTATAAATCAGTATTTTAATAACTTATTAAAAATCAATATCAATAATTAATATTAATTTAAAATTAATATTAGACTTTATAATATAATATCATATAATATCATATAATATCATATAATATAATATATTGAAAAAAAAATCCCAATCTGTTTAGCTGAATATTCTGCTTCCCTTAGAAATTCATCACAATATGAAGGTTTAAAACATTGGAAACTCCATTTCCTGGTGTCTTTAAGTTTTTCCAAACTGATCTCAGTGGTAACATTTCAGAGTCCGTCTGTATAAGTGAAAGACAGGAACTATTAAGAAGGAGCATTAGGGGTGCCCATTAACTATAGTGTGAATGAGATGATGCCCTTGATGGCTGGGCCAGTTGATTGAAAGGTTCCTGGCATGATAATTAATCTTCATTCAGATCAGACCATGGGGTCATTTAACCTGTACAGGTGTATTTAAAAATCCTGCATCACCTTTCAGGGCTGCAGTCACTTGGCAAGGTTAGCGTTTCTGACAGTTCATCTGAAACAGAATGTGTAATTATAGTCCATTCACATGATGCTGCACATAGAGCGATTTCAATGCTACAGATGTGTGCTGAGTCTCGCAAGGTCTCCTTTGGCACACTGTAGTTGACTCAAGCTTTAGTATCTGTGTTTAAATAAAAGATGTCTTAGAGTTGCAGTAAGTTGTTTGAATGAGACAGACTCTGTAAAGAATAATACTGTATAATTGATGGAACCCTGAACCACACTGCTCAGACTTAATGCAGTGCAAATTTAAAACTGTCAATAGTTTAAAGCTTGTTTATAGATCTTGGGGATCATTAAACTCTAAAGCATTTTACCAAGACCTTTCAAGCTGGTGCTTAAATGCTGAGATTGTGTCAAGTGCACATGTGATGTGAGTTGCAGATATTAGCTACTATTGAACATGTTTGTGAGGCTTCAAATCGGAAGGGTACAGCATAAGTAGCGGTTCAACAGGTGGATCCGTGTGCATTAATCTCCGCTGAGAAAGACTTTGGCTTATAGCTGCATTTGCTCGGATCTCCATCTGGAACCTCTGACCACTGAAACACATTGGAGGGATTTCACTAATGAATGAGATGCAATCTATAATAAGCCTAATTTGCATAGAAAGGAGGCATGTTTACTTAAATAATCACAGTGAAGCGTTTATTCAGCGCATTTAATGTCTGGATAAAGTGGATTGTACTGTAGGTGCTTAGCAATAATCTAACATCTAATAAAACATCTGCTTAGTTCATTCTAAAATCTAAAAGGCTTAAAATAATAATAATAATAGTAATAATAATAATAATAGTTGTTATAAAATTGAGGATTCTGAATTATTATTATTATTATTATTATTATTATTATTATTATTATTATTATTATTATGTTGGCTTGGGAGACTTACATTTTTTTTTTTTTATAATTAATTATTAAAAATCAAAAATGTCCCATAGACTTACATTGGCTGAGAAAAATTGTGCCTCTACAGGAGCAATTCACTCCACTGGAGGGAGGAGTCATATAACTCATCTCGCTTAGTTTCACTTTTAAATCGGTTAAAAATACAAATAAATACATAAATTTCATTCACACTGACAAGCTAAACCAACATATCTGATTATTACCAGGTCAGGGCTCATTAATAATGACTGTCTGATGGCCAGAGCAGTGTTAAAAATCACAGGTCTGTGACCGCACCGATCAGCGAGAGGACTCCGTACGTCCTCGCTAAACTACAGCATTTGCACATATTTTACAGCCTTTTAAATCAAAATATTCCAGCGATTGTAAACAATCCACCCATTAGAACACAACAAGAGCTAAATTCTTGTGTTTGTGGGCAGTTTTTTTGTGTAACTGAAAGCTTTGGGTCAGGTTTCTGAGATCGCGAGCTCACTGCAGCATCCTCATTAAACTTATTTATTTGCACGTCTTAAAGCCTTGTGAATGAAAACACTCCAGCGAATTCACAGAATACAATTATAAGAACATATTAAGTTGAGTGCATGTGAGCTTTATTTATGTTTCACTGACATCTGTGTCACATCGCGCTGGGCTCAGTACTTGAATGGACAAAAAGTCTACATACAGAAACTACATCATTTACGTGTCTTTTAAAGCCTTAAAACACTCCAGTGAATGAAGACAATACAAATAGAAGAACATAAAGAGGTAAAATAAGTGCTTATGAGTGCCTGTGAGATATTCTGTGTTTTATTGCAGAACAACGTGTCGCGTCTCGATCGCTCGCGCCCCGGAGCTCGTTGATTCTGGTTTCTCAGCACTAGAACGGACAATCACATACAAGATTATTTCAAAATACATGTTACCTTGGCGAATATCATCGAAAATAGTCGTTTATGTCTCACGTGAACATAAACTGTTGAGAAATAAAATGGAGGTTAAAATAAAACTGCTTTTACCAGCTGCTTTCTGTCTTCAATGTTAATCCATAAAAACCAGAAAATCATTCGTCTTGGCTGATTTTTTTGTATGTATGTATGTATTTATGTATTTATTTATTTTTTGCTCTAACAAGAATTAATCTATATTTAATGAAAATTATGATGTAATTTTACATTTGATTTTTCCATTTCTGCATCTAAACACCTAAAAACCTAAACCCTGCTCTTTTATGCTATTGTTTGCAATTTGTTTATCGCGCAAAGTAACTGGTGTCTACACTTTTGTTTTCGTAATAAACTTGTTTGTTAGAATAGACAATCACAGTGGTCTAAAACAAATATTACCAGGGTTCATACAAGCTGCTTAAAATGCCTGAAGTACTTAACTTTTAATTTTTGAAATGTAAATCCTAAAAAACCCTTGGAAACAGCCATATTTATGAAAAGGTGCTTGACCTATTGAAAAACAATATGAATGCAATTGGTGTTTAATTTTTAGTAATGACAATTTTTGTTGTCATAAAAACCTTCTTCATTACAATACAAAATAACAAGTGTCTATACAAAATATTATGAAAACAATAACAGTTGTACTTTTTTCATCATTATATTGTTTATATATGATAATTGTTAAAAAACATTTAACAAGTCACATAATAATCAATCATCACTGCTTAAAAATGTAAGTCGAAAATTAAACTCTTAAAGCATGAAATAAGATACAGAATCGGTAAATTAGATTTTACTGTGGGTGTATTATCAGTAAACTAATCATTAAACATTTGTAATCATTCAAAAAATATTGGCCATTTCATCTTAATGTTGTTCAGAGATGAAGGCCTTAATGCTAACGTTGTCCAGACGAGGGAGCCACAGGATAGCAAATCCTTCAAGATCTGTTCAAAAACTTTGAAAATGTTTAATTTAAGTGACTAAATAAAAAATGCATATAAATTCATTACATTTTCATAACCTTTAATAAAGCCCAATATAGTAAGTATGCAAAAACTGTAATCTCCTAAATACTGATAGATCATTACTTTTTTTATATCTTAATTTTAACCCTCTGGGGTTGACAAACGCGGATACGTGCTTTGTGGCAGATTTTCCTGAAAAGGCTGAAATGAGCTTGAATTACTCTATTTTTGATTGTACAGATAAGAGCAATACACCATTCGAATCTGTAAGGGGTCTACTTTTATTTGTATACACATAACAACTAAACTTTGTGCTTTTGAATAATAAAGAAAACAAACAGGGTGCGCTCTCTGCCTTCTCCGTCTCCGCGAGCTGCTTTTAGAAACACGTCACTAAAATGAACTGTAACTCAGCAAATACTCAACACACAGACATGGGAGTTATATCTATAGAAAGCTTGAAGTGTCTACTTTTAAATGAAGTAAGTCGTATCGAAAACAAATATTCTTTGATAAAGTAATCCGTATGAAACCAACGCGATGTTCAGTCTTTCCTGTCTAACTCATTATCTTTAATGCGATCCCGCCCCCTCGAGGCTTGCGCCGTTCATATGTAAATATCCACATGAGACACGTGCGCATGGAAACGCCCAACATAAACAAAGCGCGAGGAGATCATTCATCGCGACTACTGTTCGTTTCTGCAAGAAGACGCGCTGAGTAAAGACTGGCTTTCTCTCAAAAGAAGAACAATATTTCATCCAGAAGAGAAGATCAATCTGATGAGTAAGTAATGTTTCTTTTTTGCATTAGTTAACATGTTATTGTGACATAAACTTGAACACATTACTAGTTGTGTTTTTCCCAAACTACATGATGAATGCTACGCATCTAAGAATGTTTAGACCATGTTTATTATTAATAATCTGTTCACAAATATATTTTAATAGCGTGCTAAACGATAACAATTACTTCTCAAATATAAAATATCCTTTTTATATTACAAAGTACATCCTTTTATAGTACAAAGCATGCGTGAGTCTATGGCTGCAGAATCATATCTTAACAACTATAAAATCATACACGATGATCAGGATGGCTATATGACTAAAAATCATAGTTGGGTTTTTTCCCAAACTATAATTCCTGACTACAATGTTTGAAATTGAGTAAAACATTTTGAATATGATAGGCAATTCATTGTATTTAAATTTCTTACCGCGCGATGATGTTTTCATGCTCTATATAAAACAAAAGTAATATGAGAGTACACTGTAACATGATAAATGCAACGAATCTAAGTATGTTTAGAACATGTTTATTATTAATAGCCTACTCTGTTCAAAAATAGATTTTAATAACGTGCTAAACAATAATAATTAGTTTCTCAGATATAAAATGTTTTTGTTTTTACGATAGTACAAATCATGCATGAGTCTATGGCTACATATATACAGATGCTCGTGATATTAACATGCTCACAAATGTTTTTTTTATTTATTCATTTATTTTGGTTGTTTGTATTTTATTGAATCAGATACCTGCACCACAGATGAATCCTGCTGACTTTCAGTCTCTTCAAACTGTTTTCCTCTGAGAGCGCTGTACCAACATCAGATTTTCAACTACATTGATATTCTATGGTAAAACAAGCTCCTTGACTACTGATTATGTTTTTTTCTTGTTTCACTTGTTGAACAGAATCTGTTGCAGAAATCACTCAAAGTCTGTTCACATCTCTGTGGTTAGATCAGTGTGCACAATAATGTGTCTTTGACCTTCATTGTGTATGTTTTGATTATACTGTGTTGTAAATAAAATACAAATAATTAAAAAAAAAATTCTTTCTCAATCTCCCCACATTCTCTTACCTGCCTCAAAGTCACAGTCACACTGATGGGCCATTAGGGGGCCATTAGGGGAGGGCCCTTTGTCTCTCAGGGGAGAATCACTTAATATTCAAGGCCATTGCGACGCCCTCGCA
>CM077247.1:6329126-6376626 GCA_039654775.1 Spinibarbus caldwelli
TATGTGTGGTATTGTTCGACTTTGAGAGAACGAGGTGGATCTGACATACAGTCTCATTACAGGGGAGGTTGGCAGTGTTGCGAGTGGTGTCATCAATTATGAAGAACTTGTGTGGTGTGTTAGTGTGGGGCTTATGAATAAAGCAGTGTGTTTTTTGTTTATCCCACTGGATTAGATGTGCTGACTGAGGTCAGGCTCTCTCTGGGGCTTTGGGTCACCAGAGTATAAACATCAGAGAGAAAAGCAGCCAGACCACTGAGATACGGTGCAACGGGGAGGGGTGAATTCCTCAGGACACACTCATCTCCTCCTGGATGTGTGTGTGTATGTGTTTGTGTGCTCGGGATGTTTTTGTATCCTCACAACATATAGCTAGGCCTTGCTGTACAATCCAGCTTAAATTGGTAGCTGTGTTTTGGAATTGCTGATTTTGAGCTGGATTTTAAATGGGCGAGTCTAGTCATTATCTTGTGCAAGCTAGTCTTGGATCAGCAACAAACTAGCTACCAGTTGGTCATACGTAAGTGTTTAAAAGGATAGTTCAACCAAAAATTAAACTTCTGTCGTCATTTATTCTCCCAGTTGTTCCAAACATGTATTTCTTTCTTTTGGTGAATACAAAAGGTATTTTGAAGAATGCTGGTAAATAAATGGATTTGGAGTAACATGAGGGTGAGTAAATGATGACATAAATTTTATTTTTGTCTATTGTTTGTTTATTTGTTTATTTATTTTTTAAATATGTCCGGATTTAAAAATGTATTTTAAAAAATATATTAAAATTGCAGTGCATATATGCAATGACATTAATACACCCCTTTTATGAGGAAAAAAAATGAAAAAGGCTTAAAAATGCACTATATTATTATTATTATAATAACAACAACAATAATAATAATAATAATAATAATAATCACTTTTTTTAATAAAGAAAATTAAGATATGTATTCTTATGTTTAATCTATTTTAATATATTTCAAAATTTAATTTTTTTCCTGTGATGGCAAAACTGAATTATCATTTTCGTACTGTATGCTGATTTTGTGTCAAGAAACATTTGACATTACTGTTAATGTTGATAAAGGTTGTGCTGCTTAGATTTTTTTTTTTTAATATTCCTTGATGAATAGCAATTCCAAAACAACAGCATTTATTTGAAAATTAAAAAACTAAAGCCTTTACTGTCACTTTTGATTAAACGCACACACACACACACACACACACACACACACACACACTATATATATATATATATATATATATATATATATATATATATTAGAGGTGCACGATAAATATCGGGCGATAATTAATGCGCATCTTGTCAGTAAAGCCGGTTCTCTAATCAGCGGTAAATTCCAACACGTGCGTGATTTGACATTGAGCAGCATTTACTACACAGAGCTGTTGTTCACTGACAAGCTGCGCAAAACCATGTTCATTATCAGCGTGGTTTTGCGCAGCTTGTCAGTGAACAATGGCTCTGTGTAGTAAATGCTGCTAAATGTGAAATCACGCACGTGCTGGAATTTACTGCTGATTAGAGAACCGGCTTTACTGACAAGATGCGCATTAATTATCGCCCGATATTTATCGTGCACCCCTAATATATATAAAATTAAATATAACATTTTTTAATATATTTTTCAAACCTTAATGTCTTCCATTCTTAGACGCTTAATTTGTTAACCCGGCTACCAGTTAGATTTTGTGCTCTCAGGGCTGTTTAAAACCTTTAACCATATTCAAACAGAATTCCTCAGACCTTTATCTACAATCAGCACAGAAAACGTGAAATGAGTGTGTGGATTCTGTCTGGGCTTCCGTGACCCAACTTCTCCTGCCTTCTCTGCTCACAAAACTCCTTTTCTCTTCTCTCTTTCCCTTTTTTCTTTCAGTGTCATGTTAAGTTCATGGCTCATACATTTATACAGCCACGGCCTGACCTTTCTTGATCCACGTGCCCCATTTACTATTGTTATCCTTCACACAAACGTCCTCTCGCTCACCCTGATGCAAGAGCACAAGCATGCTTTAGGTTCCTAGCTTGCAACAGACCCCTAATCTATTGCATAGGCAAGACGAAGTCCCTCAGGCAGGGGCGCTATTCCCCGCTGCAGGTATAATGAGCTCCAATCTGTCTGTTTGAGCCTCAGCAAGAGGGGTAGTTGCTCTGGGGGCCTGAGAGAGATGGGCTCTGCGATGTAGACTCTGCTAAGGGCTACACCATCCTGGCGCTTCTGTAATTGTCTGAAGTCGAGGGGTGAGGGTTGGCGAGGGGAGCGGTCTAATTGTTTCACTGTTTAACTGACTGACTCCATCAATATCTATTAGGACTGTGGATTGCAGGTGCAGGGCTGCTTAATTCACTTCTGGTTGGGGTTTTATCTAGCCTGGTGTTATAACATTATCATTCAGCGGAGAGTGTGTGTTTTTTTTATTCTGCCGCTGCTAACACGTCCCCAGCGTCTTCACTCTTCCTCTCTATGTCCTCTGATGAGCTGCCTTTTAGACTTTTTATCATCTCTCTCCATCCACAGCGAGCTGACTATGCTCTCAGATTATGCTGGGATATATGACACCCTCAACTTTAACTGATGTCTGGAGATGCAATCGTACAATTAGTGTAGGCCTACAAGTTTGACTTGTAAAAAAGTTTGGCTTGATGATACACATTTAAAAATAAATACCACCAGGATTACACAGCTTGAAGGCATCCAAGATCCTTTTTAAACTTTATTAGTTTATTAGAAAATCATCTGAATACTGGTGCTCTGCAGTATGAGAGAAATGCAGAAAAAGGGGAAAAAAAAAAAAAGTTCTATGATGTATATTTAACTTTGATTACAGAATGTGAAGGCAAACGTTTTATTTCTTTGGAATAACATGTACTAATGCACAATAAGAGCAGGAATGTGCATTAACAAAACCGTAGTCTAGTATATTGTTATGAATTATGTAAAGTATAACATCAAAAACTTTTATTTTTTGAAGAACCAAGTAGGCAACAAAAATTGGACCGAACTAAATATTAAAGGGATAGTTCTAACAAAAATGAGAATGCTGTCATTACTTACTCACCCTCATGTTGTTCCAAACCTGTATGACCTTCATTCATCTTCGGAACACAAATTAAGATATTTTTGATGAGATGCGAGAGATTTCTGATCCTGCATAGACAACAACACAACTACCACATTTTCAAGGCCCAGAAAGGTAGTAAGAAAATCATTAAAATAGTCCATGTGACTTCAGTGGTTCAACTATAATTTTATGAAGCTATGAGAATACAAAAATAATGACTTTATTCAACAATTTCTTCTCTTCAGTGTTAATCTTTGACACACACTCATGAGAGTACCATGACACAAAAAGTATTCTCGTAGCTTCATAAAATTAAAGTTGAACCACTGATGTCACATGGACAATTTTATCGATGTCCTTACTACATTTCTGGGCCTTGAACATGGAATTTGCATTACTATCTATGCAGGGCCCAAAAGCTCTCGGATTTCATCAAAAATATCTTAATTTGTGTTCTGAAGATGAACAAAGGTCTTATGGGATTGGAACAACATGGGGTGAGTAATTAATGACAGAATTTTAATTTTTTAGTGAACTATCCCTTTAAAGTTCTGTCATCATTTACTTAACCTCATGTTTTTTTTTTGTTTTTTTTTTTCCTCCCTAGCCTGTATGACTTACTTTCTTCTGCAGAACACAAAAGAAGATCTTTTGAAGAATTTTGGTAATCAAACAGTTTTGGTGACTATTGACTTTGAAAAAGAAAAGAAAAACAATATCAAAATATCTCCTTTTATGTTCCGTAGAAGAAAGAACGTCATAGAGGTTTGAAATGACATGAGGGTGAGTAAACGATGACAGAACTTTCATTTTTATGTGAACTGTCCCTTTAAGAGTGTAAAAAAGAAAATAACTTGACAATTATTCTGATTTCTCATGCCCCAGTTTGTATTGTTTAAGGTAAGCAGCTGCACATCTCCATTTTTCCCTCCATGGTGCCTGTAGGTGCTTTGAGGGCTGATTTGGTGATTGGATTATCTTCAGAGAAGCAGAAATGAACCTGGGTTGTCATAGCAATCAGGAAGTTCCAGTAGTCTCATGTTATTTCACACCTTGTTTAAATTGCCATTTTAAGGGATTGGTCTTAATGGTGTTCCTCCTCAAACAGAAGGCAGAGTGAGGAGCTTTATTAATTTACCTGCAGTGGGTATGGAGAAGGCCTTCAGAATGACAGCTATTTTAATACGATCTGGGATGAGCGCGCGCGCGTGTGTGTGTGTGTGTGTGTGTGTGTGTGTGTGTGTGCGCGTGTGTGTGTGTGTGTGACATTATGTCCACACACCCACTCTGTGTGACTTATCAACCTTCTTTTAAAATGAATTTTCTTTCTTTCTTTCTTTCTTTCTTTCTTTCTTTCTTTCTTTCTTTCTTTCTTTCTTTCTAAAGATTAGTAATACATTTGAATAATATTTGAAATAAATGAATACTTTTATTTATCATGCATGCAATCATTTGATCAAAAAGTGACAGTAAAGACTTTTAGAGTGTAACAATAAATAAATAAAAAATATTTTTAATAAATGCTGTTGTTTTAAACAAAAATGTTAAACAGCACAACTGTTTTCAACATTGAATCTTGTTGACCCCCAACTTTTGAACATTAGTGTGTATATACTTACAAAAATTGGGTATAGAAACCATTTTCATTCAAAAATTGCTAAAAAAAAATTCACAAATAATTTCAAAGAAATATTAAGTAATGTGTTGAATATACATGACATTTTATGAAATAGTATTTTCTTGTAAAACATATTATTTAGATTTTCTTTTTCCCCATTGCACTCAGAGAGTTTTATATTGAATTGTTCTTGTCTGATGTGAGAATTTATCTCTCAGTCTGTTATTAAATACAGCTTAATATCCATAATCTATATGAAATTTCTTTTCAGAGCCTAATAATAACTCACAGTTTCTTTCTAGGCAGCAGAAGGTGACATCCTGGAGGTTTAGTTGTACTGACACCTCACCTGGCTTTGATCACTATCTAGCTAGAAATGCCCATTGGCCCTTTAGGTGGGAAAACAGAAGTTGATACATTAAAGTCAATATTTCTGCTCTGATTTCCCCCTACACTTTCTCACTTTCTCTCTGCACTTACCCTGTCCCTGACCATCTTGTTTTGGACCGCTCATCCCCTCCTTCTCCTCTAAAGATGACAAACCCTTGCAGCTGTCTATGCTGTATTTGGGGAGAAGCATTTGAAAGCCTGGCGAAGTAATAGAAGTGTTTATAAAGAGGCTTGCTGTTGGTTTTTTACTCTTGACTGTTCTCTTGTTGGTAGGCTGCTTTTTCTCTGCCGCAGCCTGAGGTGAGAGAGAGAGTGGGTGTCTATGTGTCTTGACTGTGACTCACCAGAGTGCTTTCATTCCCTATAGTTCGACTCTCCTGTGAATGCCATCAAGCACATTGGGTCAGGAAATGGACTGCAGATTGTAAAATATAAGCACGACTGCTGTTGCAGCACTGATGGAGAATATCTTCCTTCTTTAGTCAAGTGGCAGCGTCCTGTTTTTTTTTTTTTTTTTTGCAAAGCATTGAGTGACACGCGGACAGGCTGTCAGATTTAGGACTCGTCAGGTAGTCCGCCATTGGCTGAAGGTTAACGGCAACATCTCTTGCGTTGAAAATGAGCCAAGGCAAACTTAGACCCGTTAGTAACTCAGAGCTCCAGTCAAGCGTGAATATCATATCAGTCATTCCACAAGTGAAGTTCAGCTCTCCGCTCAACAAACATCAGTGACATGGCCTTTTACTGCGGGTTAAAACTCCGTATGCTAATTTGCACAATGCCCCAAAAGTCACAGCACGTTTAAAACAGGAGTTGACTGACAAGGCAAAATGATCCGAATCAGCTTTTTTAATTAAACCGAGTCAAAAGGCTGCTTAACATCGGTTTTCCAGGGGTGAGGAGAGATATTGACAAACTCTCCATAAATGTCATACTTGCAGACGTGTTTTGATGTTCTATGAATTATGAATGTTTTCAGGTTAAATAATTCTTCGGAGGGCAGAGAGGAAGAGAGAGTGAGTGGTATAAATGGAAAAAAAAGTGCATTAGCATACAGTAAACTGTCGATGTCTCCTCCGCTCCGTGGCTGGTCTTTTATTTACAGCCTGCGCCCTGTGGCAGTTCTCACTCTCCATCAACCCAATTAGAGGAAGTGTGGGTTGTCTGACCCCTGGTGCCGTCGGGTCCCCGGCGAAGCAATGGAGACGCTTGCTTTGTGTAGCTGCGAGCCAGCCTTGTTAGTATTGCAGACATTAAAGAGCCAACGCTAGCCAATCTTCAGCGCCGCAGTTTTCACTACCTTTGGGAACCAGCTCTATGAATGCAGATACACGAGCAGCGTAGAGGTTTTGATCGCTGTTTCTATAGGTAATGGACTGTGAGGTCTCTGGGTTGATGTGAGATCACAGTCTGAATCACTCGGCTCTGTTGATGTCTGTCACGGTTAGTTTGATTCTGTTCGCATGTATGATTCATGAACGGGTTAGTCTACACATATGGAATGACAAATGGAGGCCTACATGTGAGACAAATTTGCATTTAATTGCAAGATCTTGTAAAGGGAGGAACATGTGATTTTGTGGACTGTCCAAACGGTCCTTCATTATTTTGACAACATGAAATCAAAATCGACCCCTTTGCTAACAATAATAATTGTCCCTGGAAATACCCCACTCAAGCTTTTACAAGTTTTGAAAAAGGCGGTTGTTAACAAGTTATTAAATGGGACTGTGTTAATAAATGAGACTAGGTTGTCGGGACATTAAAGATGGCATGAAAAGGAAGTTGTAATAGTCGCTTCTTCCTTATTGCAGCATGTTTTGATCTAAATGAAATCCTAATGAGTAAAATCTTGTCACTATTTAATTCAAGTTTTGACACTATTTTCAAATGAATATGTCCAGTTATAAGTATTGAAGTTAAATTACGAATACAAATGCCATTCTATGTTATCTTTAAACATCAAGCACACATTGTATCAACCTTTAAAAAAACAAATAAATTGTTTTTTTTTTCTTCTGCAATATTTTGGTCTACACTGACGACACTGATATACTTCAGGCAAAATCAAAAAACGAAATGGAGTAACGCCATTTCGAACAAAATCAAGCCAAAACAAAGTTCATTTGTAGATAATTTCAGGAGTCCAGAACAGCTTTCCAGAAAAGTTCGGGCTGGTAAACAGAAACAAATCTTGTCCTGTTGATTTCTTCTGTTCAGTCCGTCGAGGCCAGTAAACATCAACACACTGGAAAACTGCTTTACAGTAGAAATTGAAGTTGTAATTCTAATTGAAAGCGATACGGACTCAAATCTATCAGTTTTCTTCACACTCTTGAGTTGGTTTAGCCCTTCTTTGCTTCTTGTGTGGTTTTAGAATCGATAAATACTACATCTGTACCACATTTAGATTAGGAGATGTAACACATCTTACAGCCACAAGGATGTTCCCAACCATAAACAGGAAGCTGTTAGACGGTCTGTTTGTCTGTGTGCCCCGAGGCCCATGAGCCCAGTAAAAGAGCATGTCTCATCAAGCCAGCATCACTTACTGCAGCGATAAGTGTTCTACCTCACATGGATAAGCAGCAAAGATGCTTCTGTATAATATTTCCCTCATTCCTCGAATCCCTCTGTCTGTAGCGGAGGCCACTGTGGATGTTTGTTTATTTGTGTGTGGAGGTTTCTAGTTGAGTGGTGCGATGGCGCAGCGCTTGCGGTCTGCTCTCCAGGCATGCTGTCACTCAGAGGGAAACAGAACCCGTGACCCATAAAGCCCACAGGTTCTGAGAGGAGTGTAACTAATGGATGCCTCTTAGAGAAAGGATCCCTGCGGAGCTGCACACACTGCCGCCACAGGGCAGAGAACGAGACAGAGGGAAAGGATGAAGTATGTTATAAACGTAGGTGCTGTGAAATGGTAAGAGGGGTCAGGAGGTATAGAAAAAGGGAGGAGTGAACAGAAAATAAAGGCAAGTGGGGAGAAGTTAGAGAAAGTCTGAAAGAAAGACAAAATGGAAGCTCTAAAAGGCAAATGTAAGGTGTTGGTCTTTGCCTGATTGGCTGTGTATTCGTCAGCCAGGGTTAAGTTGTTTGTGAACAATGTTGTGTGCATAGCTAAAGAACTGAAACATTTATTTTATTTTATCTTACTATTTTATTTTTTATTTTATCATCACACTACTGTTTATTCCCTGCATTATTTCCTTTGTCCTTGTGAAATATTTGCCATGTGTAACACTCACCGCATCATATACAGTCCTTTGGTGAAATACCACATCTCACAGAAATAATGCAATAAATATTCAAATACCAAATATTCATCTCAGTTATGTTCTTCCTTTTTTTTTATTCTCAGTGGCATAACACCAAGCATGTGCTGCTAATGAAGTTCTGGAGTTACATAATGATAAAAGAAAAAAAAAGCTTTCACCCTTTAAATAATGTGCACCAATGATATTTTCTATAGTAGATCATAACAAAATGGAAAAAGCCAAAAATAAAATAAGAAATGTGAGGTTTGGAGTGGTTGTGTGTAGGCATGTATGCGTTTTTAAGTACATATGTTAATGCCGTCTCTTTGTTGTATAGTGTTTTTTTTTCTTTTTTTTTTTCTTGTTATATCAATTCATAAAGATAAATATTCTCTCTCAGAAAATGTGTGTGCAGAATTGCATTAGATTGTAAGGATTTGTGTGAGTGTATTATTGTACAGGCTTAGTTATTTACTGTAACTCTTTGTAATCGGAGCATCATTCCAGGAAGGAAGCCACATAAAGATCTCTGTATTGGTGCATTTCAAGGACATTTCCACACACACCCTACTCTGGTCATTTAGGGAAATGATACTGTCAAGCACCCCTGAATTGACCCATTTATGCTTGTGGATATTGCCCCCTTTGGTTAAATGGGAAATTGCAGTGCACATTCCCACCCATGGGATTTAGTGCAAATACACTGAAACGACATGCTGTTGATTTTAATAATACCATACCTGTGGCTCTTCTTCATAGTCTGTCATAGTGTGTGTTTGTTTGCACGTGTGAAAGAGAATGATGTTCAGTCACTGATTTCTCATGTTTTTCCCTTCCTAAGAGCCGGTTCGATCCGATCTATCAGCGCAGGCATATTTGTGGAAGTCTTTTGTTCCGCCGGGTACCATGTTGTTGCTTTCTCTTTCGACTCCGCTATTTCATTTAAGCTATTTATCATTCATCCAAAATCGCCAGGGACAAAGAAAAAAGAAGAATGGAGTGAATAAAAGGATGGGGGAAGTGAGAGCTTCCAGTAGAGGATAACAGGGTATAATAGGCCCCAGAAACAAAGCAGCTCATTGATTGTGTAATGAGCTTTTATCTGCGGGTATAATTGCCCTGCTTGTGTTAGCTCATGTTCGCTCACTTTCTGATGAGCAGATGCCCCGCCTAACTCCGGAGCGCCCTCAACTTTACTTAGAGTGTCACAAACTACGTCTAGTTGTGTTTGATGGATGTCCTCGAGTTGAACAGAGTTCCTCTGAGTATTGTGGTTGACGGCCACGCCTCTTTATTTTTGATAAAGCACACCCTATAAGCCCAAGGTTTCCCATTCCCACAAAACGAACAAGTGTGATCAGACGTGTTCCCCTGGGTTTTATTTTTCATTGTGTTCGGCCCAAAAGGCCTCAAAAACTAGATTTAAAAAACCTATTTAGAAACAAACAAACGTAAGACATTAGCATCCGGCCCAACCGCGCCGCTCTCCAGTCCTGAGGCCCTTCATTTGCATGACAGAGGCTCCCTTCAATTATTTAACAGGCCGTATTTGATCCACACCGGAGAGCCCAGTGTTCTTCTGCAGGGACAAGCTGGATATTTTCCCTTCATTATTCATGAGGAAAAAGAAAAGACGGGAGAGGAAGAGGAACGGACAAGAGAGAGAGCAGAAGAATAGATTGGGCGCAACAACAATGTGGCCGGCTTCAGTTTCATGTGTATTAAAAGTTTTCTTTTTTTGGCTTCGATTAATATTTTAGAGCGGGTGAAACTAAGACGGACCTTTCTTCCTTTCGGGACCCTAGTAGAGGCTAGGAGGTCACGCTCTCGCTGAGGCTTTGGCCCCTGATTCTGTAGTCTTAAGGGTCAAGAGTTCAAAGGATTTTTATTTTTATTTTTATGTGAGACATTGTGAAGACAGCATGTAAAGATGTGAAGGTTAATGCTAATGTAACCTGAACTTAGCTGAAGTATTCTGCGGTCAACACTGTGGGCTGTGTGTGCATTACACTTCTGCCTCACTTCACCAGCATTTTGTCTTCTCAAGTATATAATCTGGTTAAGGTCAGGGCCTTGGACCCTGCAATTTTTTAGTTATTCCTTGTGCTTTGTCACTAATTAGATTTTAGTCAAAAGACAAAATCTTCAGTAAATGCAGGTTTGCTGGTAGTCCCAGCCCACTGACCATCCACTGACCATTGGATGTGTATTATGTACAAAAAAAAATGGTAAGAGCTGACTAAAATCATTAGTTATAATCTGATTGTCTGACTTCCTGTGGACATAGTTATTTTTATCAGTCCGCTTGGAAAAGAAAAAGTAGTGTTTAGATGCGATGTTGATACAGCAAGCATCTTTGAAAATAAAAGCTTACTCTGGTGCCACCAAACCTTTGCACAGTATTCAGATTTTTGTTTGAGGCATTTGGTAACTAGTAAACTAGATGAGCCATGAGCAGAACTGTATGTTCAGTTTGTTTTCTGAGTTATGTCTGTGAAACAATCTGTTCTTGTTCATTTTGGACAGACAGAAATTATGATCACAGAGTTTTTCTGTTATCTGTGTAACAGTTTACCATTTTCTTCACACAATTTCTCATTGTGGCAAAATCAATTTGAAATAAACCTTCCTCAAAACTGCTCAGTCTAGGTTGGCTGTTCTGTGGCAAATCTTTTGATAAACTTTAAATGCACAGAATATTTCATTGTAAGATTAAATGGGAAGGCATTTTTTCAGGCTTGTTTATATAAGATGACATATCATGGCATCCTGAATTGGGATGTAATAGGACCTATATTTTCACCATACAAACCGAACAGCACCAGACACCATAAAATTAATTATCAGCAGTCTCTGACTATCTACTCTGTTTCTGCCAGTGGCCCGACCTCAGGTAAGTGACTAACCCACCAAACCAACCCTCCATTCCAACTACTGCGCCAAGTCAACTAGAGCCCTGAAACGTAAATAATGTGACTCATAACCTTCATATGTTATATGTCTCAGCAGTGTTGCTTTTGTACAGCAAGACAGTCAATACCAAGGCCAGAGTCTGGGGTTGGTAGAGCTCAAAGAGCACCTCTGACATATGAAAGCGATGAGTCAGACTCTTCGTCACACTCTTCAGACAAGTCATAAATTACTAGGACAACACAAACTGTATAAAAGGAATATTTCATGAAAAAGCATGAAAATTGTCATTTTCTCAACCTCATGCTGTTCCAAACCTGTATGATTTTCTTTCGTTTTGGATTCTCTTGGCTTTCGTAAAGACAAAAGCAGTTACATCAGAAATATATTCGTTATATATTATTATTACATTATTATTGCATTTCTGAAATCATCTTTTATGTTTCGCTGAAGAAAGTAAGCCATACAGTTTTGAAATGACAGAGAGAATCAATGATGACATTTTTCCTTCACAAAAACACAAAACATTAGCTCATTATATTAATAATACATTATCAGTATCCATTAACGATGACAAATTAGCCATCCGTACCATAACCCAGAAGTTCAGAATTCCATTTTCGAGCAGACTCAGGTTTGCACAGAAAGCTCTAGCGTAAAAACACCCTTAGCTTGTGCTGATTTCCATCAGCATCAGGTTTTGTCAGCCGGAGCCAGCGGCAAGCGTGGCACGAAGCTCAACAGTTCTTTGTTCTTTCTGTCATTTACGCATGAGAGCGGCACTGGTAGCGAAGCCGTGAGCCGCAGGTCTGGAGAGAGGAAGAGGAGAGCAGCCCAGCCGTGTTCGCCGTGGCTGACTCTGTCACCTGCAGAGTGACTGTCAGATCAGCCTGGAGTTTGGGCCCTCCCTGATGTTCATTGCTGGGGAGTGTGGGTAATTGGAGAGAATCGCTTCTGTTCCAGCACAGCCGTGCCTAGTCTCAGTTCAGAGCCAGACTGCAGGAAGCAACACTTTTCCCCTGCAGAAATCTTCTGTCCTGAGATCACTCCAATTTGTCAAATCTGTGGCTCGGGCCTGAATGTGAATGAGGCACACAGGCAGCTGAAGACTGCGTCAGGAGGTGTTTTTGTCCTTGACTTGTATTTCACTTTCCATTTTGTGTTTTTCTGTCTCAACAAAAATCACCTTATGGAGGAAATCTCTCCAAACTGAGTCACACATTAGTAATGGCTGAGATGAACCAAGAGTGCATTAGGATAAAGCGGCTGAGAGCATTTAGAAAGCACATAACAGTAGGAAAGACAAGAGAAGGTGTTAAGGTAGTATTCATGGTTGTGTTTCTGAGGACATGGTATCTATTTTTACACTGGAAAATTATATCCAGCCATAAAAGGTATAGTCTAAATAGGTATAGAACAAATGCTATGACATTTTTCATAAGTTTTTTGTGTTCCACAGAAGAAAGTCTTACAGGTTTGGAACGACATGAGGGTGAGTATATGATTTATATTTTGAGTGATTCGCTTTAAATCCAATATTATCCGATTCCTACTCTTCTACAGAATTATTTCACAGCAAATCTGCCAGATGACGTTCAAAATTCTAATTATGCGCCATATGTTACAAATGATGGCACATTAGTTTTCGAATATGTTTTATTTGCTATTATTATTATGAATTTTTTTCCCTCAGATATGAGATTGAATCCAAGTTTAGCCCAGATGCCATCTGCTCAAAATGAACATGTGTTCATGGCCAAAAGATTACTTGGAAATTGCAGAGTGAATGTGTATTTGGAGTTTAAATGTACAACCCAGCAATGAACAAGTCAGATAGAGATAGACAGATAGAGAGAACGAGGTCTCGTAGCCAATCCTGAGTCATCTAGCTCTCACCACACATTCCATTTCCCACAGTTCAGAAATAGACAGCTTTGTCAGCTTCTTTGGAACGGTCTTGTTTTCAGGTATGAATAACTGCCAGCTGATATCTTCTCCATTTCTGATATCCTCCTACCCCCCCACCCGAGTCCTCGGCAGGGGAAGACGGGTGTTATGAAACAGTCTGTTATTCATGCATGAGAGGGCCTCATTGCGGATCAGCGTTATCGTGCCTTTATTTAGTCGGAATGATAATCAGAAACAACAATGGATTCAGGTTATGGGGATCTAACTGTCCTTGTAATAGCTGTGGCTGTGTTGACATCCTTCTGAAAAGATCCATACGCCCAGTCAAAACATTGCTCCACAATCAGAACGGCACCGATGCGTTCAAATGTAAATAACAGCCTAGGTTGCCATTTACGCAATTAAAACAGAACAAAGCGAAATCAAGCGATCGTTTTTAAGCGATAGATTTGCATTTCAAGCTGGCAGATTCTCCACTCTCAAGGGCCGCTGTTTTCAGCCATTGTTATATACCCGTAAGCTCTTACCCAAGTGTCTTTTTTTCAGATTGTGGTGAAATCGTCGCCAGATAACAGCAACTGTAATTCTCCCTATGACACATTGTTATGCCGTTTTGTAGGAAAGACAGTTGTAAAATAACCGTTGTCATGTATTGTCACGTACATCCAGTTAACGACTGGATTCCATGATATCTCCTATCAACTGCATCATTCACTTTATATTTTTTCAAAGTGTCTTCACATGTTATACTTTCGCCGCATGATACAGAGATGGCAGTGTGTACTGTTCTCCTGTCAGAAAGCCAACATACTCAACTCAGTCTCAATCTCCAACATCTCCCACTTGCATATACCTGAAGGAATTCATCCATAGGTGTCAGACACTCTTAGATACACTTCAGCTCTGTTCCAAAAACTAATGAGCTGCTTCACTGCCTACATAGGCAGCATGGAACTTTAAAAGTGAATTATTTGGGAACACTGAATTTTTTTGTGCTTTGCACAAATCTGCAATTGCTATCAATACAGTTTGAAATTAGAATGTTATGATATTGGAATGGTATTTTAATGAAGATTCATTCATTCATTCATTCATTCATTCATTCTTTCTTTCTTTAAACACATTAAATTGTTTTAAATGGTTTCTATTCCTTTTTTAATTTTCTGTTCTTCAAAGAATCCTGAAAAATGTATCACTGTTTCCACACTGAGAATAAGAAATGTTTCTTGAGCAGCAAATAAGCATACTGTATTAGAATGATTTCTGAAGGATCATGTGACTCTGAAGATTGGATTTATGATGCTGAAAATTCAGCTTTGCTTCACAGCAATAAATTACATTTTAAAATAGGGAACAGATATTTTAATTTGTAATAATATTTTGCAATATTACTATTTTTTACTGTATTTTTGAACTGTCCATAGTGCATGTGTTTATATGTTTGTTCATAATCAACTTTTCTCTGGGCTCATCTAGCCATTATTACACTGAGCTTGTCACAAACCTACTGGTTTATCTAATGCTGGCATGGAATTTGGCCTAAAATTGGTTGTGGAACAGAACAGCTTTTTATATACCTGTTGTTTGCTATTGAGTCGATAATTTCCCAGATTTAAAGTTAAAATGTTTTCAAATAATAACAGTAAAAATACTGCTCTCTAGTCAATTTTCAATTAGCTTTTAAATATTGTTTGCTAACAGTGTCCGCTATATAAAAAGTGCTGGTTTAGCATCGCAGAGAAACTTTAAAGAGACTTTAAAGACCTGAAGGTAAATCCTGGGGCCGGTGTTCTAATGTCACCGAACACAATGCATAATGTTCACTATAAGTGTCTAATGGGAGATCTATCTATGTATTGCCTGTCCACCATCAGCCACCTGTGTTGATAAATATCTCCTTAATCTGACACATTGTGCATTAGTGTCTCAGACTGAGAACTAATGTCGTCCATTAGCTTGCTCTCTCCCACACCCACTAGCATCACAGTGCCAGAAGCCGCTTAGCATCCACTTAGAAGGGTGTTTGTAGTTGTTAGTGTTACTGAAAGTGTCTCAACATCAAACGCTCAGGTTTTCTAGTGTTACATGCATTAAACTCCCATTTACACGTCATGACGTGAAGTTTGTATGATAGATTGTGGGAAATTATCTTTGGATAATGTAGTGTTTTTGCCTTGATTTCATTTCATTTACATATTTATTTAAAAATACATCAAAGATATTTTTGGAAGATTTTTTTGGAGGTTGCATTTTAAAATCAGGGCTCAAATGAAACTTGTGCCTTCTTTGTTTGAAAAAGCGTCATGTTTCTGTATGAATGGTCTGTATCATGTCGTAGTCGCGTCATAGAAATATGTTGTGATTTGGCTAGTCATAATTCTGTGCTGTTATACACAGTGTTTTTAGGGTGTTTATTCTGTCCTGTGCCAGTGTGGCACATATCAATAACGCACTATAATAACAGCATCATCAGGAGCCGGTTATCTCTGTGTTCCTTCTGTCGCTCGGCCACCCTCGTCTTTCATTCACCTCGAGTCTGAAGACATCTGCACCTCCGTCTCCCTGACACAGAGCTCATTTTCAGTTTCAATACAACTATTCTATTCTGTTCTGTTCTATTCTATTCTATTCTACTCTACTCTACTCTACTCTCACAGTTAATATTTTCTGCAGCACACTTTGCATTAACCTGCATAAAATAGCAGCACCTAATACAGGTGTAAAAGAGGTGCAAAGTGCTTTTGATCTGAACATGCAAACCACATGCAAGGGTAGACAGAAATGAGAAATGCACATATGTTTTTATTCTTTATCAACATGCAATAATGCACTTCATTACATTTAACTGATATTATGTAGTCACCATATTAGAGACCCTCCCTTTGAAATCACAAGTGGCCACAAGGAATGCATTTGAAATGCATGCTAGCACTGATAGGGATGTAATATGACCTTAAAGTCTGCTTAGGCTGCAGAGAGTTTTGGTTTGTTTTCAAACACAATCTGACTGCCCATGCTGTTATTTGCGATTGATTGAATTGCATCCGTGTTCAGGCAGTGTAGCCATTTTCTGGCTTATCTACATTAGTTACTATAAGGTTTTTTAGCCGTCAGCATGATGCCAAGAGGCTTTCTCCCATAACTGCTGGGAGCAGCAAGCTGGCAGTATGGAGAGAGCTGACAGAAAGCTGGAAGTTTGTCCTCGGCTTATTTACGTCATGGCGTTTGGCCACGGTGCTGGATTCAAACCGTGCATGTATGAGACAGAGGGAGTGACAGAGGTGGGTATGTGCTGCTGTATTTTATCTTAGGTACCATCAACAAAACTGTGCATAGTGGTTTATAGAAGAGGAGGTGACTTGACTTGATTTTTTTATATATGTATTTATTATTTTTATATTTTGTGGCAGTTTTAAAAAAACAAAATATTGAGAAAATTGCCTTTAAATTTGTCCAAATGAAGTTCTTATCATTGCATATTACAAATCGAAATTAAGTTATGATACATTTATGGTAGGTAATTCACAGAATATATTCATGGAATATGATCCTTACTTAACATCCTAATGATTTTGATATAAAAGAAAAAACGATAATTTTGACCTATACAATGTATTTTTGGCTATTGCTACAAATATACTCATGCTACTTATGACTGTTTTTGTGGTCCAAGGTCACATTTACAGTTGTTTAGATACAGACAACCAATCATAAACTGCCTCAGCATGTACTTTATTAAATATTCATATACTTTGCACAGTCACAGAAATCTTCATGCTGTGTTTTAGTTTCAGCGTCTGAGAGAAACAGTGTAAAATGTTAAACAGAAATGACAAACGTGTTAATGAGTGATGAAGAAACTATTATTATTGCTTTGACTTAAGATATCCAGAGCGGATTTATGTGATGACATTTCCACAGATGGACGAGCGGTTATTAAAACGGGTTGCATGCTGTATCTGTCTCATCAACGTTATAAACATTATACACATGCAAATAAGAATCTTAATCCAGAGTTACAGGATCAAATTTTATAACCTAATTACCCTAGGATTAATTACTAACCTAGGATGAGGTATAAACAGTGTAATACTCTACATGGAACTAGATAATCAGGATTATGTTTGTATGCTGACCCAGGATTTACAGTTTCAAGTGTGACAAGCCAATATGCATATCTGTATCTTAGGTAATTGCAAGTCCTTGGAAATGTGCACTTTCAAGTTGCTGAAAGTGTTAATGGTGTTCCACTTAGCTAGACACCCCATACTTAGTCATCTAATGTTGACATTCAATGCACAACATAGCCATTTTTTCCTGGAAATAGCTTTAGCGCTATGTTTCACTCCCTGATCTACATAGCAAAAACAGAGTGAGGCTTTTCCGATGAGTTTGCGTGTGCCAGAATGCAGCTGTAAGTGTTGCAGATGCGATCAGACCGAGAGAATGTGCAGTGCTTTGATGTGGGATGTTTTGCATTGGTGATGGTGAAGATGAGAGCCAAATCGAGTGGAAAACACTGGAGATATGCTTTGTCCATAAGCACTTTTAGTCATTAAAATGGAGAGACAGACA
This sequence comes from Spinibarbus caldwelli, assembly GCA_039654775.1. Lineage (NCBI taxonomy): Eukaryota > Metazoa > Chordata > Actinopteri > Cypriniformes > Cyprinidae > Spinibarbus > Spinibarbus caldwelli. Next base: position 6,346,866 of record CM077247.1, read on the forward strand.
TGTTAGATCATGACAGCTGTAAATGTCAAGAGGATAAACATCTTGAATAGGCATTCATTGTGTGTGCTTGTCTCCTTACTCATGCATTCAAGCTAATGTGTTTTCTGTTGCGTGTTGCTATATAAATTAGTGAGAACATGCTTAAGTCCCTTGTCCCATATTCCCATACATTTTTAATTTTTGCTTTGCTTTGTTTGGAGGTTTTGTCTCGTCTTGTCTTGTCTTTGTTGTTTTGTTTGTTTTGATTTGTTCCATATTTACATACATTTTTACCTTTTGTTTTGCTTTGCTCTGATGTTTTGTCTTGTCTTGCTTTTTTTGTTTTGTTTTGTTTGTTGTTTTTTTTTTTTGCTGTTTGGTTTTGTTTGTCTCATATTTCCATACATTTTTACATTTTGTTTTGCTTTGCTTGAATGTTTGTCTTTTGTTTTTGTTTTGTTCTAGATGTTCATACATTTTTACTTTTTGTTTTGATTTGCTTGGATGTTTTTGTTCTGGATATCCATACATTTTTACTTTTTCTTTTGCTTTACTCAGATTTTTTTTTGTCTTTTGTCTTTTTTTTTTTTTTTTTTTTTTTTAATTTTTAGTTTTTGTTGTTTTGTTTTGTCAGTGTAACACATTCATTAACAACCATACCCCCTGCCTTGACTTTATATACTTGACACAGTATAATCAGCAGACCTTGTAATAATTTATCATATAATTTGATTACAATTTATTAATTGACTGACAACCATATTTTTTGGTTTGTTTTGCTCTATTTTCTTTTCTTTCTTTTTTATTTTCTGACATCCTTTATTTGATCACTTATTAGAACAGCTGTAGTGCAGATCTCATTCGGTCAGGAGTCACTGTTGCATCAGGGTGAGAAAATTGCACACTTCTCTGTTAAAAACAAAGAATATTTGCAAGAATGATTCCTGTCCATGGTTGATATATTCCCTGTGGTGCAAGCATGGGATGTTTGCACGCCTCTACTCCTTTACTAACTAGAAGCAGGCCCGTGCAAGGGGCGATCGCTGTTGAGGCTCACATTGCCTGCTTTTGACAAATCTGCTCTAATTGCTCTCTGATTAGTATGTTTCTCAGAGTTGCTGAAGGTCACTTTCCGGAATGGGTGAAGATAATTACTGCAGGATGACATGTGCTGCCAGCCATGGGGACGGAGGAAGACTTTACACAGAATGAAAGGAAGCACAAGGGGATGGAAAGTGATGCTGAGTGGATACAATTAGAGTAGGAACACATGAGCGAGAACAATGTGTGTGTGTTTAATAACCCCAACATCCCACGTCGGAGGTGAGAATATGAAGCAACGTTTTCTTAAACACTCTTTTGAGCTCACTCTGAATCTTTTCACTCTACGGAGATTAATCAGTCTGCCGTAATCACCCTTCAAACTCTACCTTTGTTTAATTAGTCCATCCAGCATAGATTCAAGAGTCGAATAAAGAAAATTTCATTGCCATTGAGGGACTGAGAGATGAGACCGACGGAAGAGTGAAGATCTTTTGTGCTGTATTACTTAAAGCAGTGTAGCAGTGCATTTTAGGTTAGGAGAAAATGTTCTCATCAAACAAGCAATTCTTTTGTAGAGGGCGTCTGCTCCCTCAGAGCTCTCACTGCGGAGGCCGCATCAGACACTTTCTTTGCTTTCACACTCTCTCAATCCCCTCTTCCAGCTTTTTTTTTTTTTTTCTTTCATCAGGGCTACGTAGACATTTTTGAGTTTTTTGCACTCAGGAACTTTGCAAGGGCACCTTGTTTCTCTGAAGACAATTCACTTGAGATGCAAACGTAAACATAATAATCCCAAAATGCCATTTAGAATTCATATACTGATAAAGGGCACAGCTAATGACTATGTTCCTGAGAAATAAACTTTTGAGCAAGTCCCCTAAGACATTTTTGCAAGTTTGTCAAAAAGCTTTGATTTCTATTGAAAAGGGGAAAGAGAGAAAGAAATATAACTCGAACAGGTGTAAATGAAGTCAGGAAAATGGACTAAAAATGACACCGCAAGACTAGGGAAAGAGAGAAATGTGTTATATTTATTGCAATTGAGCAGATTAAGCTATTATAAAAGTTCGTTCATTCATTCATTCATTCTATTTTATTTTTTATTTTATTTTACTTTACTTTACTTTAGTCGATTTTACTTTAGTTTAAATCGATTTGCCTCAGCATCACCTCACATGTAATGGATGCGTCTTGACCTCTTTGTCTTGTAGCCATGCTCCCGTCTATTTCAATTTACAGGCCTATTTAATAAGCAGTTAGAAACACAACAAAATGACAGATGCTCTTTGTTTGCAGTGTGCTATACCTGGTCCCATCATTCATTTGTTTTTGTTTTTCAGAATAGCATCTTCACGGGAGATAATTTCAGTGCAATCTTTTACGTTTTCAATTTACCTTCTCAGCGTCGTCTTCTCTTTACCATTGGTCCCTCTGCGCCTCTGCCTATTTCTTCCTCTCTCTCACTCCCTCCCACTGGCGTATTGGATTTTCAGTCCATTCTAAATAAATTTAGCCACTGTGTTTTGTTGTAACGAGCTCTGTCAATTGCCTAAATGTAAGCACGCACAATTTACACCACTGACTCCACTGACTCGGCCATTTGTGGAATGCTTTAACATTACAAACAAATAAAAAAGCACTATCGCCTGTAGGCTCTCACTGGGAAGTAACACTGCGAAGTGACTGGTGGATGTGCATTTAGCATAAAATCCCAAAGCCCCCCATGTAGCGTAGGAAGACCACATTTCCCTTCTCATTTCCATCAATATGACAACTACATCACACTTCTGCTTTACAAGACCGATGTTTCCCGCTGCACATTTAAACTATTCTGTATCCAATATATATGTGATTGTTGTCCACAGGTTGCTCACTTCTGAAGTTTTGAACTGACTTTTTGAAACTGATGTCCTTGGATTTACAGTCTGGCCACTGTGGCATAATGGCTGTTATCAGTGGGGGATCCAGTGACTTTGACCTGAAGCATTGTGTAGTTTCTTTTTCAGCTGAGGGGCAAATCTCTTCACACCCACTGTCTCAGGCCTCCCTGGAGGTCCCACTCACACTTAACCTTCCACAGTCACCCCTGCTGTGTTCACGGTCATCAAGCCACCTTGGAGGTCATTTGTTTGGCGGAGATGAATGGCCGACAGCACTCTCTGTCTTGCTCAAATACTGCCGTACCAAATAGCTTTTTGTAAGGCTGGACATAAAAAAAAAAAAAAAAAAAAAAACATGCATTCAAAAAGAAGAATAAAGCTGTCATTTACCCCCCCAAAAACTAAAAAAAATTATTTAAAAATATAATAATAATAATAATAATAATAATAATAATAATAATAATACATTCATAAATAAATAATTATTTACATAATAATAATAATAATAATAATAATAATAATAATAATAATAAGAAGAAGAATTGTTATTATTATTATTTATTATTATTATTATCATTATTATAAACAAATTATTATATAAATTTGGGGTTAGTAATATTTAATGTTAAGTCTTTTATGCTCATGTTATTAGTTTAGTTTTTAAAAATTACACACTCTTCCAATAAATAATAATAATAATAATAATAATAATAATAATAATAATAATAATAATAAATATTTAATAAAAAGCATGTTTAATAATAATAATAACAATTATTATTATTATTATTATTTATTATTTATTATTATTATTATTATTATTATTATTATTATTATAAACAAACAAACTAAATCTTATATAAATTGGGGCTCAGTAATATTTAATGTTAAGACTTTTATGCTCATATTATTAATTTAGTTTTTAAAGATTATACACCTGCTTCAAACAAACAAACAAACAAACAAATAAACAAACAAACAAATAAATAATGTTATTATTGTTGTTGCTGTTGGTGTTAATGATTTTATTAATATAAACACATCAATTATTTTTTTTAGTTTAATAAAAAATTTAAATTGGGGGTCAGTAAGATTTAATGTTAAGTCTCTTATGCTCATATTAGTTTGATTTGTAATAATAATTAAAGGATTCTTAAGTTTGCTGTAAAATATTTATGCTTATATAGAGTTAGTTAGTGGAAAATCTGTCAAATCAGTCAGTTATTCCATTTCGGTCATTATATAAGGGTATTAGAATCAGATGTTCCAAACAGCTGTGTATTAACTGGTCTAAACTGAATCTTTGCTTATTCTGAGTGTTGTTTTGAATGTGAAATGCACCGCCATGTTGGATATATGGGAAAAGCAGCCATTCCTGCTCTCTGCACTTTGGTGCACCCTTCATTTCATCCTGAATTTCTTCCTTCCAAAAGATGTCTCTCTTAATGACGCTAAATCTAGCATGCTTAATTGGACCAGTGAACTATGTTATTGGAGCTGGAACCATGTTTCTATTGGCCCCAAAGGCAATTTCAGCCTTGTGACACCAGGGTGGGCAGAGGGGGAGGAAGTGCAGAAAGTGTTGGAATGGGTTGGTGGTCGATAGAGAGAGGAGCCAGTGAATGTTGTCACTGCTTTGCAAGATGTTAACTCATAAATTTTAAGACACTTGTTTATGTAGTATGCTCTTCAGCATCCGGGACTGGGTTGTAGATAAAATGGCACATGGTAGGAGAATGATGCACATTATACGTGGCACAGCTGGGGAGGATGAAGTACCCTTAGGAAACAGTGCTGGGCCTCTGTATCACCCACTGAGCGTCACTCTAAACTTTTCCTGTGTTCAATCTTTTCATTAGTGGCCCTTCAAACAACAGCCTCTTATGTACCTATCAGTGGATATGTGTCTACCTGCATGCTTTGTTTTGTAGCAAATTTAATCAAAACATGTTTTGCCTCTATACATGCATCACATCAGACAAAGTTTCATATTTTATTTTATTCATATCATTTTTCATAACATTATTTATTTATTTTAGTAGCCAAGCAACTTGTTCAGTGGCGGTGCTGCACATATAATGAAACACGATACATTCTCTGATAGTTTTGCAATGCATTTACAGGTATGTGTTATTGTCGTTTGCAGAAAATTACATATTGGCCACAGTGACATACATCGCATATTACACAAGAACAGAAATATGTTAATTCAGTTTGCCATTGTGAAGGTGCGAGTCATTTTTCAAAGACCTGCCAATACACAACCGCAATATTTACTTTGTCATATTGAGATGTGAGCGTTATTGTCTTGTTTATCACGCAGGTCCATCTTGATTTCCCACTGTAAGATCTGGCGTCCTTTGGCAACGGTCCTCTGAGCATGCAGCATATTGCACATTCCCTCCCCCCTGTCATTGAGCCTTCTGGGTTCAGCTGTCCCTTGGCCAGACCAGCCTTCAGTCATCTGTGACTCTTCATCTGATGGACATTAATTGCCTCCCTCTAGACTTGTTTGCTGTGACTAGGCTCTGATTATGATGTCATGTGTGCAAGGTTGTGTGGTGACCCATGGCCCATAGGCATTCTGGGAAAACTTCTGGTGACCAATCGCACTGCCTTATTCCGCCCATGAGACTCATTAACTATATAGAGACATTTTAAACAGTCTCATTGACATTAATGAGAGAGTTCACCAAAAAAGTAAGATTCTGATTAAAACAATACTGTTTTTTTTATTGATTTCTTCTATTTGAATATATTTTAAAATAGAATTTATTCCTGTGATGACAAAGCTGAATTTTCAGAATCGTTACTCCAGTCTTCAGTGTCACATGATCCTTCAGAAATCATTCTAATATGCTGATTTGCTTTTTTTTTTTTTTTTTTTGATGAATAGAAAATTTAAATTAAGTAGAGTGAAACACAAAAGTTGATTTAGCAGGGTGAAACTTTTTTTTTTTTTCACACAAGAATGGTAAACTTGGATTTTCAGTCTCTAAATATGCTGAAGAACATTAAAATGTTATAAAAGTAGTCCATATGACAAATGTGTTATGATGTTATGATGACCAAGACAACTCCTAAATTGATCCTATCCAATCCTAGCCATTTCTCGCATGTCCAGTATTTGTAACATGGGGTTTTCAGTGGGTTTAAATTAGAGAGCGAGGGCGTGAAGTGATCTCGGAGCTTTTATCACCGCCTTCTAAATTGAGCTGCGATGATGAGGAGGGTTGTCCTATTCACCTGATGAAGACCGCAGATGAGCCGGCCCACTCACGGCTCTCCCGGTGACATTTCCCGCACAGGAAATGTGTCTCCACTGGCATTTATTCAACGTGGAGAGGTTTCGGCTCCTGGCCGCGTGTGTCATTTACCCAGGAGGTGTTTAAACAGTGCTTCTGTGGCTTTCTAACATGTTTTGCCTTGCCCTTCTTGTGTCCTGTGATATGAAGATTAAAACCAACAACAAGGCAGAAGAAAAACGCAGCTTCACTCAGCCATAACGTGGCACCTCTGTCAGTTTGCTAATTACTCTGCATCACCACTCTCTACGGTGGCATTTATTGCAAATTTGAATAATTTGCCCAGCAGATGGTAAGAATGTCAAGCTGTGACACAGATTTACTAATCTTCCCCGAGATGACGGTATGAGGCTGTCAAGTGTATTGTTTTAATAATGCTGGGAGGTGCCGGCGGGTGACGTCTGACCGGCTCTGGCAGCCCTGGCACGGCCCGTGGGTCACGTGCTCCCGTCTGCTCTCCACGCCGTCGGTGTCAAAGTCCCGATGTCTCTTTAACCCTCATCAAGGTTGTGTGGAGAGGAGATGAGAGGTGCACCTGTGCTCCTGAGCCACGCTCTCACCTGGTGCTATTCGTGTACCTCATATGCTGTTGTTGCAGGCGTTAGGCTTGTCAGCTTTTCTTAACTTTTGAACTTCTCGTCGGGCTCTCAGCATATGTTTGCATGTCTCACTGAAAAGAAAATAAGAAATGTTTACATTAGGAAGTGTGCTTAGGTATGCCTTTTTCCAGCGCTGGAAACACTCAGTGGAGCATCTCGGTTATTTCACCCTACGTGAGCTGTAGGTTAATGTACGTGTTATTCTGCTTGTGCGTGATACGGCATGGGTTTAGACGTAATCTCGCCGGAGCTCTAGAGGAAGTCATTACTCAAACTTCCGGCAGACCAGGCCGTGCGCTGTCTCTAGCTGTTTCCCCTAGCAGCAGCTTCCCTCCGTTGGTCCTTAATTACCGCCCACATTTGCACTTTCTCTCTGGCGACTGCACGGTTGTGGCGGTTGGTGTTAGCAGCGACGTGTCAGCGCAGCACCTCTGACTGCTTCAAATCCCTTTGTTTAGAGGCAGATTAAGAAACTGAGAGCATAGGCCGGATGTGGATTTTGGGATTAGTCTAATAAACAGCCAGTCTTGTTGCTCTTATTTGTGAGAGTGTAAAATTAAGGGGGTTGATGGACAGTTGAGGGACATTTTTAATCTCAAGATCACGAGTGAGAGGATGTTAATACAGATGAGAAGATATATTGTATGATATACCGTAATATATTATATATTATAATATATTATATATATATATATATATATATAGTGCTGTGCAAAAGTCTTAGGCCGCTAGTATTTTCACCAACAAAAAATGGTTTTAAGTCAGTTATTTCTATCTTTTGCTGTAGTGTGTCAGTAGGAAATATCAGTTTACATTTCCAAACATTATTTTTGCCATTAATTGTAATAATCCAGTGAGATTTTTGTATGCACAAGGAGTCTGACAACAGCCAGTGCTCCACACAGAGATCTGATCTGATCATCATCCAGTCCGTCTGGAATGACATGAAGAAACAGAACAAACTGAGACAGACTAAATCCAGAAGAACTGTGTATATATGTATGTGTGTGTGTGTATATATGAGTGTGTAATATGAAAATATATATATTAAAATTAAATATTTTGGTAGTACATATATTTTCATACAGTGCATTGCGAAAGTATTCATACCCCTTTAGTTTTTTCACGTTTTGTTCTGATACTGCCTCATGTTAAACTGCTTTAAATTACTTTTTTTCAACATCAGTCTACACTCCATACACCATAATGATAAAGTAAAAAAACAGGTTTTTAACATCTTTGCAAATTTATTAAAAAATAAAAAACTTAAATGATTCCATTGCATAAGTATTCATTCCCTTATCCGGAACAGCTGACATTTTGCTCAGGAGCATTCATATTGATTGTAGATGTTACTACACTTTGAGTGAAGTTAACCTGTGGCAAATCCAATTGAATGGGTATGATTTGGAGGCACACACGTCTTGATAAAAGGTTTAACAGCTGATAATGCATATCAGAGCAAAAACCAAGCCCTGAGGTCAAAAGAACTGTCTGTAGAGCTCAGAAACATGTCTGCGTCAAGCCACACATCTGGGGAAGAGTTCAGAAAATTCTGCTTCATTGAAGGGTCACAGAAGCATGTAGTCTCTGTTACCCTTAATGGAAGATGTTTGAAACAACCAAGACTCTTTCTAGAGCTGGTCTCTTGGCCAAACTGAGCAATTGATGGAGAAGAAGACTTGTCTAGACTGGTGACCAAGAAGCTGATGGTCACTCTAGTTGAGCTCCAAGATCATATATGCAGATGGGAGAAACCTACAGAAGGACAAACATCACTGCAACACTCCACCGATCTGGGCTTTATGTCGATGTGGCCAAAGTCAATCCTCTCCTCAGTGAAGACACATGAAAACACTTGGAATTAGCAAAACAGCACCTAAAGGACCCTCAAACTCTGAGAAACAATATTTTCTGGTCTGATGAACCTCAATTCCAAACATCATGTTTGAAGGAAACCAGCTCTGCTCTTCACCTGCAGAGTACCATCCCAAAAGTAAAGTGTGCTGGTAGCAGCCTCATGTTGTGGGGCTGTTTTTCAGCGGCAGGGACTGAAGGACTCATCAGAATAGAAGACAAGCTCAATGCACCAAAATATTGAGATAATGAAAACCTAGTCTAGTGCATTCAGAACCTCAGACTGTGCAGAAGGTTAACCTTCCAACAGGACAATGACCCTATGCACACAGCAAGAGTGGCTTATAGACGACTCTATGAATGTCCTTGAGTGGTCCAGCCACAGCCTGAGCATGAACCCAATCAAATATTTCTGGAGAAACTTGAAAATGTGCATCTGACCCCATCCAACCTGACAGAGCTTGAGAGGTGAAGAGGCGAGTAGAACAATGGCAGATAATTGCCAAATGCTGATGAGCAAAGCTTGTCGCTTCAAACAAAAAAGACTTGAATCTGTAAAGGTGCTTCAGCTAAATATTTAGTTAAGGGTATGAATACTTATGCAATGTACTTATTTAAGTTTTTTTATTTTTAATAAATTTAAGAAGTTGTGACAATTCTGTTTTTGCTTTGTCAACATGGTGTATGGAGTGCACATTGATGTGGGGGGAAAAAAGTAATTTAAAGCAGTTTAGCATAAGGCAGTAACATAACAAAACGTGAAAAAAATGAAGGGGTATGAATTTTCTCGCAAGGGACTGTATATATTCATTCGAGTCTTCGTTGTTGGGTGAGCTTTTTCTTTAGGCTGTGAAATAACATTGCACTGAATCGATGTGAACTATATATATATATGTATGTATGTATGTGTGTGTGTGTGTGTATGTATGTATGTGTGTGTGTGTGTGTATGTATATATATATATATATATATATATATATATGTATATGTAAATATATATATATATATGTATATGTAAATATATATATATATATATATGTATATATATATATATATATATATATATATATATATATATATATATATATATATATATATATATATATATATATATATATGAGAGAGGGGGATTCTGCAAAAGGGAGAGAAAATAAGAGGGAGAAATTGAGCATAAGTGCATCACTAGAATTTGATCATGTGTGGACCTAAAATGGCGGGCTGGTTCCAGCTGAAGACTGCCATGCACAGACTCTATCCTGTCATTCATACCTCCATATAGGACATGATTAATGACCCCTGCCTGGGAAAGGATGCACTCATTAAAATCTTAATCAAAAGCCACACAGTTCTCCTCTGTTCTGCTTTGCCTCGCCATCAAGGCTGCAGCACAATTTCAGATCTGTTCCTCTCATCTATCTGTGAAGTAAAGGCACTAATGTCACATGTTAAAATTACACCACAGATAAAACACACCAATGAAACATCTGTATGCTCTACATGCTTAAGGGAACTCTCCTCTCTGACCTCCTCCTAAAATTAAACCGAAGAGTTTATCCCATTGGCTGTCAAGTAAATTGTGCCCTGATGTGTATGTGTGTTTTATGCCGATTTAATTCAGTGCATTGGTAAGGAAATGTCTTATCTCATTTCCATCTTATTTGCCTTGGAAATACATTTTAAGCATGTGGTGTGTGTTATAAATGAGCATATATCACTGCTGGAGAGAGAGAGAGAGAGAGAAAAAAGGTTTTTGACAAAGATAAAGTAATTTGTAATTTCTGTGCCACTAGTGTCAGCAAACAAAATGGCAAAAATAATGCCTATTTCATACACAATATTTGTTCATTCATTCATTCATTTATGATATGTACCGGCTTTATAGCCACAGCCTGGCCAGGAATAATGCAGATAAAAAGCTGTAATTTGCTGAATTACAGAAGCAGAGGTCAAGTTATTACTGATTTATGTAAGGCTTTGTATGTTGATTGATTCACTTAATTCATTTCAAAGCAAGAAATATACATTTCATTTAGTAAGTACTGCGGTTTCTGATAAAAATACCTTCTAATGTAGTTACTCTGCACAGTTTGTAGTTGCTCTGAATTTTTAACATTTTTACATTATATGACTCAAGTAATAGCTGTATTTTTTGAAGCGTCAGAGGCCACAGACCATAAACTGAGATGAGAGTTCAGGGCCATGTTTGTTTATGCTTGTTATTCTGGGTTTAATGTTGCTGGTGTAGACATTTAGACTAGAATGTGACCCTGCATCTTAAATAGAACATTATGTCATTATTTACAATGAAGCTTCAACTTGTGAATCTCTGAGGTTAAGGGTTTGTTTATGTCTTTGCCTTGATTAGAGTGCTCCTAGCTTAAATGCTTGGTGATCTCTCTGTAGAAGCCAGATTTTTCATACTGAACTGTCTCTGTGGAGACCCGTGTCATTTTTAAGCTCTCGCCCTTGAAATTTCAATTTAGGCGGAAGCTCTTCGGCGTGCCAAAATTTTGCCTCTCTAATTTTTCAGATTAACTCAAAACACTTCTATCGTTCTCCTGTAAAACCTTCAGTTCAGCTGCGATTTCATGGTCTGCACTGCTGTTTTATTTACATTCTCTGTTCTCTGGCATTCATCGCTTGCCTATGTCTCACATAGATTGTGACTGGCGTTTTATGTGTTGGAAGAAGTTGAGCACAGATTCTTAACCTGAAATTCAATGTTCATTCATCTGTATATTTGTGTGCTTGTGTGTTCACTCAAGTGTGTTTACTGCTTTTAACAAGCATCCGTGTAAGTTCAAACACACACGCAAACAATAGTTGTGTGTACAGATAGATAGATAGATAGATAGATAGATAGATAGATAGATAGATAGATAGATAGATAGATAGACAGACAGACAGACAGATAGATAGATGGATGGATAGACAAGCACACATATAGATAGATGGATATATGGATGGATATATAGATGGATGGATAGACAAGCACATAGATAGATAGATTGATAGATAGATAGACAGACAGACAGACAGACAGACAGATATACGGATAGATAGATTGATAAATAGACAGACAAATGGATAGATAGATGGATGGATAGATAGACAGGCCCACAGATAGATAGACAGACAGACAGACAGACAGATAAATGAATAGATAGATAGATAGATAGATAGATAGATAGATAGATAGATAGATAGACGGATGGATAGACAAGCACACATATAGATGGATATATGTATGGATAGATGGATGGATAGACAAGCACATAGATAGATTGATAGATAGACAGACAGACAGACAGACAGACAGACAGACAGATATACGGATAGATAGATTGATAAATAGACAGACAAATGGATAGATAGATGGATGGATAGATAGACAGGCCCACAGATAAATGAATAGATAGATAGGTAGGTAGATAGATAGATAGATAGACAAACATATGGAAAGAAAGAAAGAAAGAAAGAAAGATCACCTGTCCTAGATTGTTCCACCATCTTGTTGTTCCTCTTCACTCCATGGCTCTTTCTTCATCATATCCCCCATCACTCTCTCTGGGGAGGATGGCTGTCCTGTGGAGGGGGGAGTATCAGCGGGTTGAGCCTGAGGAGAGGGAGACAGGATCTGCTCTGAGCCCTGAGGCCTCACTTCTCCTCCACTGCCTGTAATGAATGGAAAGACTGACTGACCTGGTTGTGCTGCAGCCTGGGCTCATATTGACCCGGTTCTCCTCCACACCATCGTGCATCATCTCACCACTGTGGTGTTAGAGCAGCCCCAGGGCCCTCCTTTAACCAGCCCTTCCTCCATCCCACGCACCCACACAGAAACCCACAATGTCACTGCACCTTAAATCAGCTCCCTGAACAGCCCCTGCAGCCCAATGCCTGACCAAATAACCCACTCCAGACATCAACAAAGCTTTCTAGTTCAGGCCTGGTAGAGTGAAGAAAGGTCAGATGCAATGAATAGAAGGACTTGAAATGGACAGTTTCATATTTGAATGTATATATACAGTAATTGGTCATTCATTTGTAAGCAAAGACTTTCGCTGCGTTCTACAAACTGAAGCTTTGTCCGTTTTATATTTGCCGTAGTAAACACTCCATTCTGAACCGTTAATGGCCTCAGTGATTGAATGTTTTATTTTAGCCCATAATGAGGTCTTTATAAACATTAAATATCCGCTTCTAATCAACAGACACTGGAGGCAAATCTTAAAACGACCTTATAGTCTCCTTTAATGAATCCGCATTAAGCCAGCGTTGCACGCTTTGTCTCTCTCGTTCTTTTACGCGAGTGTTTCACAGTAAATAATTATCGTGTTAGGTGACCTGATTATTTTTCCTCTGCATATTCAATTATTTTCAGTATGTGCAGGACAGCTAGTGGCCGTGTTGTTATGTAATGATCTGTTGCCGTGCAGGAAAATCATCCTCTCCGCGCCGAACGCTGGACAGTCCCTGGGGCTCTGGACTTCTCCTCCAATCAAGCTAATGCAGGAGGAACAGCGTGGAGAGCGCTTGTTGAGGGGGACAGGAGCAGGCCGAGTTTGTTCTGACTGCACTTAGTAAAACAGACAGGCACAGAGGGGCCGGCTAAAGTTCCCCGTAACGTTCTGTGTACTCAGACAGCTCAGGTATAATAACTGTGCGTTTGTGGAGGAAGGCTGCCTGCCTAGTGCCTGGACTAGTGTGGGTGAATTTACTTTTAATTAGTGTCTAATTACTGTCAACTCGCTTTCACGCTAAAATCACGGAATCATGTCTGAAGTTAGAATGGCATTTGTGTCAAAAACAAGTTCTTTGTGGGTAGTGCACATGCTCTGAAGGGCTGCACAGTGACAGGTGAATTAAAAAAAAGAGAAATACTGTGCAGAAAAAAATAACATTTCATTTTATTTTTGAGATTACATGCTCTGTATTAATTCAGCATGCATTCATTCATTCATTCATTCATTCATTCATTCATTTGTGTGTGTGCGTGTGTGTGTGCATTTTATGTTTATGCTTATTACACACCCCTCATCCAGACACTCGTTGGGAATTGTGAAGCACACCTAGTTTTTTTAATTTATTTATTTGGTTTAGTGTTTTTTTTATTATTATTTATTTATTTTTTTATGTTGATTCTACATTTATTTAGGAGTTTCATTGTACGGATACAATTTTTTTTCTCATCAAGGCTATTTTTTTTAATCTAAAATACAGTAAAAACAAATATTATAACAATTTAAAATAGCAGTATTCTATTTTAATATGTTTTAAAATGTGGTTTATTCCTCTGAATTTTGCTGTCACATGATCTTTCAGTAATCATTATAATATGCTGATTTTGTGATCAAGAAGTATTTCATCTTATCATTTTTAAAAATTTTTCCCCCTTTTTTAAGGTTTGTTTGATGAATAGAATTTTCAAAAGAACAGCATTTATTTGAAATTTAAATCTTTTGTAACGTAAATGTCCTTAGTGTCACTTTTAATAAAATTTTAATGCATCCTTGCTCACTAAAAGTATTAATTTCTTACTTACACCAGACTTTTGAATGATAATGTACTTATGATTAAATTAGTCACAGCTAATGTGATTAATCACATTTAATAACATAAAAAATATTAACCCTAAATTTTTGAATTATAGTGTTTTATAATTAAATCACAGTTATCACAGTTATTCACATAATACTGTGTGGTTCATTATTGAGTTTAATAATAATAATAGTTATTATTATTATTATTATTATTATTATTATTATTATTATTATTATTATTATTATTATTAATTCACATTTTTTTTATAAAAATCCCAAAATACAATGAAAAAAATAATAATTTTAAATAATAATAAAATAAGTTCTAACATTAAAAACATCTACCAAAAAAATAAAAAATGTTGGTACTTATCTTTGATAGTTCAGGACTGGGGTAGCATATCAGCCAGTATGCTTAGGATTTAAAATAGATTAGTGCTGGTGATTTTTTTGTGTGAGCGTGTGATACGATCCGGCCGGGCTGTGTTCAGCTTCCTGTTTTCCGCGGCACATCCAGGCATCTGTGATTATCCTCTCACGGCCACAGAGGGAGCTTTTCTCACTCTGTCTGCGATAATGAGGGAGAGACTTGTAATGCCCTCAAGTCATTTCCTTTCTCCTCCCCCTTCTCCTCTTTTTCACTCTATCACTCATTCTTCACCGGCATCATGACTTCACTCCTCCACACGTCTCAGTTCCTGCTCCACTATTTCATCTGTGATTATGGCTGTAATGACAGCTGCTTCTTTTTGTTTAGATATTTCTCCATTGTTTTGTTTATGAGTGCACCATGTAGCAAAAATATATTTTGGTAGCACTTTATTTTACAGTCCTAAGTACTATGTACTTATTATAGTAATTACAATAACTAGGTAATAACTAGGCACTAACACCAAACCTGCCCCTAAACCTAACCTTAACCCATGTAGTTACCTTATATTTCCCATTGCTTTTTTTAGGTAGTCACACTGTAAGTACATGTAAGAGCACATACTGTAAAATAAAATGTGTATATCAGTTCTGATTCTGTTTTTATCGACAGAATATATCTGATGTATATCTGGATAAGATTTGCTATGTTGGCTATGGCTATGTTGGTCCACTAGCTAGGCCAGCACTAACCAGCTTAAATCAGCAATCCATGCTGGTCGTTTCAGCAGGAAATATATATTTTGTACTCTATTGATTTGTGTTCTCTTCTATTACCAGGTGAAGGACTGTACAGCTGTTGAGACCTCCACCTTGCGGACTGATCTGATCATCGGGCTGCAGCAGCTGTCATGGATCTGAAGGAGCGCAGGCACCGTACACTGACCCACGGCCGCTGTGGGAAAGATTTCCAGTTCACCACCACCTCCCTTGACCACGATGAATGTCGCGTACCCACCCAGAAATCCTACAGCTCCAGCGAGACCCTGAAGGCTTTCGATCATGAGTCACGCCTGCATTATGGGGGATGCGTGGCTGACCTGGTGCATCATGAAGCAGATGAGTTCACCAGACAAGGAGGTAAAAACACACAAATATACCACAAAGTATAGGCATGCTCATATATAAAGCACATTTGCTACACAGAATTGGCAGATATGCAGGTTTCAGCCCTAAATTATCATATATACAATTTATTTATTTATTTACTAATTTTGACAAAAATGAAGATGGTTATATATTAAGGATATACTCAGTTGATCACAATAGACAGTAAAGACATTTATAACGTTACAAAATAATTATATTTTATATAAATGCTGTTTGTTGGTACTTTCTATAAGAGAATTGCATGCATACATACATACATACATACATACATACATATATATTATATATGTATGTATTTACAGTATGTATATGTGTATGTATGTATGTATGTATATGCTGTGTGTGTGTGTGTGTATATATATATATATATATATATATATATACACACACACACACAGTATATACATATATACATACATACATACGTACATACATACACACATACATACATATATAACATATATGTATGTATGTATGCATGCAATACACATATATATATGTATATATATATATATATATATATGTATGTGTGTATGTATATGTGTGTTTCTTTAACTGTCTTCGCCATTGATACTAATAAGAATGATTAAGAGAATGATTTCTCAAGAATCATGTGCCACTAATGGCTGCTGATAATTCAATACAAAACATAATAAATCATAAATAGAAATATAAAATATAAAATTTTTATTGTAATAATATTGTACACTGTTTGTACTGTATTTTTGATCAAATACAGCCTTGCCTTGGTGAGCATAAGAGATTTTTTTTTAGTAAAATCATTTTTATTTATTTATTTATTATTTTTATTATTATTATTATTATTGTTATTGTTATTGTTATTGTTATTATTATTAAATTTTGCCTTTTAATTATGACAAATACACAATGTTTGGTATTAAATTACCAAATTACACGCTATTTAGTTTAATCATGAGTATGCTAAGTAGTCCATCCAGTCGTTTGAGTCTTGCATACTACAGTTAAAAATATAAATGTATGAATAAAATATACATTTATTATACAGTAAAAAATATAAATGTATGAATCTCATAAAGGTGCAACTGTTGTGCAATGTTTCAAAAGAAGAAAATTATTTCATTTTATAAATATTCTGTGTTTTACTCATAACTCATAGTTTGTTCTAAATGTAAAGGGCCACTTAAACATTACTAAAATGAAATTAAAGGAAAAATAAAATCAGTGTGCTACATTTTTCATGATAGTTCTGCCCTAAAAAGGCAACACCAACAGAAAAAGATGGTTCAGTTTTAAATGGCAGTGTGCATTTACTATATTTTGCCTTTGCACAGCAGAATAAAAACAAATTTAGATGTATCAGGAATCATTCTGAAATCAGATCATGATTCACTTTACATTCTCACACCTAATTAGAGATTAACATGACTTAATTTTTGCTCTTATGTTAGGGTATGGGCAAAGAAAATGTTATGATGATGATAGTTTGATTAGATGTTTTTGGACAAGGATATCTGTGCTTCTACATGACATGTGTTGTACAGTTAAGGTGTGAAACACAAAAGCAGGACAGTGTATTCAGTTGCAGGCCATGTCACCAGTAGCTAATCCCTCTGCTCTGTGTTTACGCATGCTGCTGGAGAGAAATGCAACCTGATCTCAGAGCGGTTACTTCTATTACAGGAAGTACCTCCAATTCCGTCCCCTGCTGCTTCAAATGTGTCACCAATTCCCAGCAGACATTCCCCAGCCTGATGCTGCTGATCCGCCATCACCTGTTCGGTCTTAGCCATCTTATAACTTACGCCGGTTGACCCACTTCATGCCTCAGGCTGTAGACTTGTTGCTGACTCTATGCAGGGATGTTCGGCACAGTGCCAAACTGCAGATGCATACAAAAATAGCAGGAGACCTTTGATTGAAGGTGACTGGCTTACTAGCTCAGACTCGACTGATTGGTTCAGATGTGGTACCCCTCGTTTAATCTTTGTGCTTTACAGTACGTCCCTTTTTGATGCTAATAAGAGAAGTCAGCCACTTCACCTGAGGCTGGCTAGGAAAGGAAGCAGTAACAGGAAGAGAGATTTGCCATGGCGTCATAATGAGCAGGCTGCCGCGGATCCGGATGGGTCATCTTTGAAAAAGGCGGTGTCAAGCCTGCGAGTCGTCCTCTGCCGGTGCCGCATTGATTGCACCGAAATGGATTTCAACTCGATGTCATTGATCACAGCCAGACCGTGTTTTCAGAGAGCGAAAGAGGAAGACAAATCCGCCGGAGAGATGGAAGCCTCTTTTCTCTCCCTCCATTGAACTGTTTCTTGCCACAGCACTTAGCCGCTGACAACAGATCCCAGAACTCTCGCAGCCCGGGGTGGAGTGGCCTGCGGTCCCTCAGGGACGTGTGGTGACAGCGACAGCGAGCAAGAATTATGGGTAGGTGTAGGGAACTGGATGGAGGGAGGACAGATAGACAGACTGACAGGCGCAGCAGCTGAGAGTTGGTGGCCGTAAGATTGATGCCGCTTGGCTACTTAAGGCAATAGCAGCTCACTGACTGCAGATGCATCCGTGGGAAGTGTTGCCACGGGAGACTAACAGCGTGCAGGGGCCATATGTAACAGCACTCAAAGGCCACTGCCAAATTACGCTGCTCTCTCCCGCTCACTCACATAGTCATCACGGCCCACGTTAACGGTTGCGCAGAGAGGAAGCGAAATATTACTTTTCAACTTTTTAAGAGAGCTATTTTCTGTCCGAATGAACAGTCCAACCTTTCACTCTGACTCCATTTGGTGTTTGTGGACGCCGCATGCTCCTAATGCTCCTCTGAGTCACGCTGAGAGCAGATTTGACTCTTAATGCCCTACACTTTAAGTCTCTTTGCTCTGTGGGATATGAGGACATGCTCACAGGTCAGGATTGTCATTCAGATAACATTAATACTGTACTTAAAGCGTACATGGAGTACTTTTTTTGTATGTACTATCTTTTAGGCTGCTACCAGCCTATTTATTTATTTATTTATTTATTTATTTTTTGTTTATTTAAACATACATACATACATACATTCTGTACATACTTAATTGGTCATGCTTGTTTCTAGGTCAGATGTTGCCATCATCGAACACTTACTTAAAGGTAACCTTTAAAAAAAATGTCATTGTAACACACAGTGTTACAATGTTGTGATGACTCACTTGTAGCATTTAAAACTAGTGATTTAGATTTTTAGATTAAAAATTTTGATTTTTTAGTGTTTTATTTTCAACTTAATTTAAAGCGTTTTATTTATACAAAATAGTATAAAATGTTAATAACATAACTTAGTGGAAAATATGAAGAAAAATCATAAATAATTAATATAATATTTTTAAAACAATAATTAACTAGTACCAGCCAGAATTTTTGTAGCAACCCATTCCTAATAACTTTTTACGGCCAATTTTAAAAGTTGTATTTTTTTTAATCTTAGAGTAATTATTAGATCTTAGCAGTTTCATTAAGATCACACCGAAGAAGAAGAATTAAAAAGGTTAACATTCTTAATGATCTGTTTATTTATATTTAGCCAGAAATAGTCAATTACATATATTTTAAAATAATTACTTCACTCCAAAATATACAGACTGCATGCACACACGTGAATTTTGACCCCTTTTGAATTATAATTAAAGGTAATCCATCCAAAAAATTTAATTCTGTCATTGTTTACTAACCCTCATGTCAATCCAAACTTTTTTCCCCCTTGTGGAACATAATAGAAAAACAGTTTTAGTTCCCTTTAACTTCCATTAAATGGACAAAAATACAGTTATATTGTTTAATAACCAACAAAATATCTTTTTCTGTTCCACAGATAAAAGAATGCGTACAGATTTGGAACGACATGAGGATGAGTAAATAGTGGCAGAATTCCCATTGTTGTGTGGACTATCTCTTTAAGTAATTTGCAGTTAGTTGTTAGGAGTGGCATTTTAGCCAGAACAGTGGAAAATTGCACTTAATCAGTCAAAATGGTTGTAAATGACATAGTATTGAATTGATGAGGTGAGATAGATTCCTAGTATCCCGTGCTTTGATTATAATTGATCTGGCCACTTATTTCTATAAACAGATGTGTTAGACGTCTCAGTAATGGCCCCTCTTAGGTGTAAATGAAAACTGAGCTGGCTCACTGGTGGCTCTCAAGCGTATGGTCCAGCTGCGAGCAGTAGGGCAGTAGATCGAATGTTCCATCACTCTCCGCCCCTCTATGTCTTCACACCCCTGCTGGGGCACATCTGCATCTACAGAGGCACATCTGTGTCTGCACAGGCCTTCAGTAAAGACGGCCCGTCCTGCAACACCATCGACTGCAGCAAGCTTTTTATTTCATAGGCCTAGCATTTGTGTTGGGGACACTATTGACAGCACTTTTTTTTTGTAGGGAGGCTAATTTAATTTCTTAAATTAGTGCAATTAATTATACATTTAAATAAATAAATAAAATGGGAAAAAAAATGAACTTTTTAATCAATTGACAGCCCTAGCTGACTGTATTAAATGTGCATCTGGGGCTTTTATAGACTGTCATCACTTGTCACGCCACACAGAATGACAATTAGTTGCCGAACTAATGAGTTTCACATCAGGAGCTTTAGCGATCCCTCAGGGTGTTTGTTTGGATCCAGTTTGATCCTGGATTTGTGTGTTGGTTCTTGTTCCAAACGTCACAGACTCTGTTGTGGATTTCAGAGGACCACGGCACCTTGCCTAACCCCTAATTCCTACTTTATGAGCTATCTAAAACAAGCTGATAGCTTGCGCGTGGTATTCAGAGAGAAGCAAGAAGGAGCTACTGTAGTCATATTCCGGCCCTCAGCAGTTTGTTTGTGACATTGTACTCGACTCTGTTCCTCTCTCATCACCCCACAGCTGCTGTTTTGATGTGGAATAAGCTGTCAAGTCACACATTTCATTGACTATTTTATTTTGTTGATTCTGTGCTTTGTTGGTGTATCGCAATAAATCTAGGCTGGAAAAGATCAAAGGGAGAACAAAAGAACCTGGCAGGTATTAAAAATAAAAGACTGTGAGATTAAATGCAGTCTCTCCCTCTCTGTCTTTCTGTCTCTCGCTGTCCTCGTCACATTCTATTTCTCATTGCCCTGTAGCCTCGTCCACTCTCCCGAACACCCTGAAACTCTTTTCACATCAACCTTGAGACAGCTAAGCGTTTTCTTGTTTGCTCATTGATGGCTTGGCAATTGGTTTCAAGTGTCCCTGAAGCTTCAGACACCTCTGTCTGTAACTGCTTGTCAGGGCATACAAGCAAAGAAGTTCACTTCAAGGCAAAGCGTTTTATGCCTCGGGTCTTTAATTAACCCCAAAACATCAGAAAAATGTTCAAACATTGATGCTTTGGAAATGGAACAAAACTTTAACCGCATTACCTGACATTAGTTTATCAAACAGCAACATTTTTATTTGCACATTTTTAAAAAGAATCAGCCATTATCACTGGATTTGAGAGAGAGCGTATGATTTAGCACATACAGTATGTTCCATTTAATTTGATTTATCTCTTTATTTTATAAAAATATAAAAACAAAAAGCCTTACTACCCTTAAAACCATTTGTCTTCAGACCAACTTAATTTGTCCATTATTTATACAGTAAATCAGATTTTTTTTCTTCTATTTTTATTTTTTAAATTTGTATTTCAATAATTAATTAAATATAATTTAAAAAAATGGATTATTATAAAAAATAGTAGTGTATGTATGTAAACAATATATATATATATATATATATATATATATATATATATATATATATTTATTTATTTATTTATTTATTTAAATATTTATTTATTTTAAGTACTTGTGCTTATTTTCTGTCAAAACTTTGATGTGTCAATTCTGTCACGCATTTGCAACATTAGAAAAATAAAAACTTGTCAAGTGAAAAATTGAGCTCAACACCTAAAGATATTCTGTCTCACTGTGGTACCAGTTCAATAGATCAAGCTGAAAATCATTTGAAACCATCCTGTAGTCTCAATTCATTAACTCACTGAAGTGTATGATACATTTTTGACACATTATTTTTGTATCTGACTGTGTGACACATATTGAGTGATAGGCAAGGAAAAACATGCATTTTGTGAAAAGCTCAAACAGCGGGAGATTACACCCAAACATAGGTGAAAACTTCCTAACAGAGTAATCCAGCATTTATGTATGTATGTATGTACAGGTGCATCTCAATAAATTAGAATGTCGTGGAAAAGTTCATTTATTTCAGTAATTCAACTCAAATTGTGAAACTCGTGTATTAAATAAATTCAATGCACACAGACTGAAGTAGTTTAAGTCTTTGGTTCTTTTAATTGTGATGATTTTGGCTCACATTTAACAAAAACCCACCAATTCACTATCTCAACAAATTAGAATATGGTGACATGCCAATCAGCTAATCAACTCAAAACACCTGCAAAGGTTTCCTGAGCCTTCAAAATGGTCTCTCAGTTTGGTTCACTAGGCTACACAATCATGGGGAAGACTGTTGATCTGACAGTTGTCCATAAGACAATCATTGACACACTTCAAAAGGAGGGTAAGCCACAAACATTCATTGCCAAAGAAGCTGGCTGTTCACAGAGTGCTGTATCCAAGCATGTTAACAGAAAGTTGAGTGGAAGGAAAAAGTGTGGAAGAAAAAGATGCACAACCTACCGAGAGAACCGCAGCCTTATGAGGATTGTCAATCAAAATCGATTCAAGAATTTGGGTGAACTTCACAAGGAATGGACTAAGGCTGGGGTCAAGGCATCAAGAGCCACCACACACAGACTTGTCAAGGAATTTGGCTACAGTTGTCGTATTCCTCTTGTTAAGCCACTCCTGAACCACAGACAACGTCAGAGGCGTCTTACCTGGGCTAAGGAGAAGAAGAACTGGACTGTTGCCCAGTGGTCCAAAGTCCTCTTTTCAGATGAGAGCAAGTTTTGTATTTCATTTGGAAACCAAGGTCCTAGAGTCTGGAGGAAGGGTGGAGAAGCTCATAGCCCAAGTTTCTTGAAGTCCAGTGTTAAGTTTCCACAGTCTGTGATGATTTGGGGTGCAATGGCATCTGCTGGTGTCGGTCCATTGTGTTCAAGTCACTGCACCCATTTACCAAGAAATTTTGGAGCACTTCATGCTTCCTTCTGCTTACCAGCTTTTTAAAGATGCTGATTTCATTTTCCAGCAGGATTTGGCACCTGCCCACACTGCCAAAAGCACCAAAAGTTGGTTAAATGACCATGGTGTTGGTGTGCTTGACTGGCCAGCAAACTCACCAGACCTGAACCCCATAGAGAATCTATGGAGTATTGTCAAGAGGAAAATGAGAAACAAGAGACCAAAAAATGCAGATGAGCTGAAGGCCACTGTCAAAGAAACCTGGGCTTCCATACCACCTCAGCAGTGCCACAAACTGATCACCTCCATGCCACGCCAAATTGAGGCAGTAATTAAAGCAAAAGAAGCCCCTACCAAGTATTGAGTACATATACAATAAATGAACATACTTTCCAGAAGGCCAACAATTCACTAAAAATATATATATTTTTTTATTGGTCTTATGAAGTATTCTAATTTGTTGAGATAGTGAATTGGTGGGTTTTTGTTAAATATGAGCCAAAATCATCACAATTAAAAGAACCAAAGACTTAAACTACTTCCGTCTGTGTGCATTGAATTTATTTAATACACGAGTTTCACAATTTGAGTTGAATTACTGAAATAAATCAACTTTTCCACAACATTCTAATTTATTGAGATGCACCTGTATGTATACATTTAAAGTATTTTAATGTATTATAAGTTGATATTTTTTTTTTTTTTTGTTCTCCAGTTTCGTAGTGTGTTTTGTCCCAGCACTCAGAATTAGTGCAATACATTTAACAATGCATATTTGGTATTTGGACAGTCTGCACTCACTGCTGATCTTAGGTTGTACGTATATGCCAGCAGGCTTACAATAATTGCATTAACACGTCGCTTAATCTTTTAAGAATTTAATATGGCATATTCTTGCTGAAAGCCTTTAATCTGTTCCGGAATCTCTCAAGGCAAATGCACATTATGATCACAGCCAACATTGTTTCATTATGTTATCTTGATTCCCATGAGGGCTGAATCATTATTTAATTTTATATGCATATATTTACACATGGCCTCTGCTATTTAGTCTAAAGAACTTTTTTTTTTTGGTAGAAATACTATTTTTACTACTATTTTACTATTACTGATAACAATAACAACATTTTATTTTAAATTAACTTTTATTAGTTAATTTGTTTGTTGTGTGTGCGCGTGTGAAAAGTGCCATACCCTTCACAAACAGCTAGTGTAAAATTAGAATAGCTTGCAGGATTGGCATAGGGCCATTTTACCTTTCATAAAGATAAGGTTCAAAATAGTGATTTTTTTCTGATTGGATCTATGTTCAAAGATGCTGTAAAATGACTATAAATACAAACCTGTGAGCTCTATATTAAAGCTAATAGATTGCTTGGCAACCACAAACAACTTATAGATAGAATAATATAGGTTACTAGTTATATCACTATGGGTCTTGGCCCTTCAAGTCGTACCTCCGAACACGCGTTGGCAGCCGCAGTGGGTGGTTGAGACGTCTAATGAAGGAGCTTACCACGGTACCAGGGCACCATATCTAAAAAGACAAGACTCAGTGGTCAGTCTGAGTCCTGAAGGCTATCAGGGGGGTCAGCTGGTGCTTAACAGCACTCATGATATGCCGGTTAAACTCACAGTTTCTGACACCAGCCTGCTAAGCTCTGTCTAATTGCAGATGGCATTCCCTGTATCTCCGAGGCTGTTGTTTTATCCCTCCGTTGGAAGGATTCTTTTAATTATTAAATGTTTGGTACAGTATAGCGTGGCTAAGTGGCTGCAATTTGGGGCGCTTTTGCCCTTGGGTTCAATTATGGCACTACGCTGCTGAGCGCAGAGTATTTAATACTTTGTCAAATCCAGTCTTATAAAGCATCTCGCTCAGCGCCTGGAGACTCTCGGTAAAACATTCAGACATATCTCATGGTTTTTTTCAGAGGTTAAAATGACACTTTGTGTAATGAGCAGCGAGCTTGTGGTGTAATGGGAAATACTGAAGGTCTCATAAATTAGAGATACGTTTTGGTGCTCTCTCATTTGATTAGTAAATACTACTCCAGCTATTATACATGTGTAATGGAGTGCCAAATGCAGACAGATGTTTCGATAAAGTTGTCACCACAAATTTACAAACTGTTAAACAGATGCCACCAATAAGACCCCAACTCCAATGCCAAAAAAATGTACTCACCCTCTTAGCACTCCCTAAGGATTTAGATCTGCTTCCTTCAGGTCTTCAAACATGTCAGCCTTTTGCAGCATATGTGATGGTGTTAATACCAAGGGCTTATGTCAGGTGCTTTATGAGAAACAAAATGGCTCCCAGTGGGGTCAGATCTATTTCTGCGGCCCAATTAAAAGGTGTTGAGTGGCCGTGCGGCGCAGGTGGCTCGCATGGGGCAGGGCGTTTGACACTGAGGGCCCTGTTCTTGCTTAGCTGTTAACTCTACATCCCAACATTAATGGGGGCCCTAATGATGTGCTATGCATCTTGGGACCAAAGTATGCTGCGAAAACTCACCGGACGCCCACTGCTGAGCGTAAACCCTCTCAATTAACACCCTGCCCTTCTGAGACCACTGATGATAGCATATACCACCTACAGCGCCAGCACGCCCCACGCAGGATCTGATGTCACAGGGACAGGTAGGAGGCTCTGAATCAGACAGTGTGCTAGATGTGATCCTCACACGTTCAGCCAAGACGAAGCGGCGGTTTCCGCTTGGTATCTGCAGTGCTGGAGACGTTATTTTTAACATAAGGTGTTAAAATATTGTGCGATTTACTTATAAAATTAACTAGTCGTGGTGTTACATCTTGACATTTTATACGGAACACGTGTCTAGTTACTTTTTTCGTTGCTTTTTCAGCACTAGTTTAGAAAGTGCTCATGTGTGTATAAATTCAGTGCTGTCAAAAATAAAAGCCATTTAATATAAAGTTAATTAAATGTCCAAAAAAAAAAAAAAAGAAAGAAAGAAAATGTCAGTCAGGAAGGGTCATTAAGATTTTGTTTTTGGAAGAAATTAATCCATTTTTTTATAATTATTATTATATATATTTTTTTAGATTTAAAAGTGACAGTAAAAAAATGTATAATGTTACAGAAGATTTCTATTGCAAATGATTGTTGTTCTTTCGAACTTTGTATTCATCAAAGAACCCTTAATACAATAAAAATAAAATAAATTAAAATAAAATCTGCATAACTGTTTTCAACATTGATAATAATAAAAAAAAAATGTCTCTTGATCACCAGATTTCTGAAGGATCATGTGACGTTAAGGACTGGAGTAATGATGCTGAAAATTGAGTTTTGCCATCACAGGAATAAATTTCATTTTAAAATAGACAACTGTAATTAATTCATTTTTATTATTTTATTTTATTTTTTTAATAAATGAAGTTTTGACTTTTCAAAATCTTAGTGACCACATTCTAAATAATTAATATATATATATATATATATATATATATATATATTATCATTATTATTATTATTATTATTATTATTATAATATTAGTTCCTTTAGTAAATCACATACATTAATATGCTTGAATAAAAAAAAGTCTCAAAAATGAAAGGTTATGTGTATGAATTACGTTGTAAATGTAAACATTAACTTATTACCTGTTACGTGTATCTGTGGCAGGAGCTGATTTCCCATGGAGAGCAGTATATCGTCAGTCAATTATGGAAAATCTGTATCTCTAATAAATGTAGGTGTAGCAGTCATGAGCGAATGATGGAGAACCCAACTGCGTCTCCATAGCAATATAATTATAGAGCACTGCATTAACGAGTTGCTTGGAGAGCACAATACAATGAGTCTTGAATAAGAGGCAAATCTGAATGGGTGCTGATTGATTGAAGGTGTCGTGGTTGTGTATGTGCGTGAGCTAAGAAAGCCAATGGACCTGGGTGTAGATATCTAGAGGGATGCAGAGCCAGCTGTGTCATTTAATTAATGGTGCCACAATCCCACAATCCACATCATAGCATACTTTGCCTAGAACCCAGCAGGTTGACCTTGATTTATGTATTTTCTCTACACACCTCATTTTCTTCATATCAGGGTTTATTTGTCCTCATATTCTCTGTATTAGCACTGTACACCGAAAAGAAATTGGTGTAGAAACAATTTTCACTTTGAAATGGTTTGTAAATTTCATTGATTGCAAACAAATGGCAAGTAACTATGGAAGTTTGTTGCTGCCACAGGATAAAAATAATAAGATTATAGCACTTTTTATTTCAGACTTAGTTTTTTTTTCCTTTTTTGGAATATAAAAAATTCAGATTTTTTTTTATTTTTTTTTTATATAAACTCAGATTTGTGAGATTTAAATGCAAAATTGTGAGATGTTTTGAGGTAAATGTCTAAATTGCAAAACACCACATGCAACTGAGAGCTTATAACTCGCAACTCTGAGAAGAAAAGTCTGAATTGTGAGGTAAAAAGTATTTAAAAACTTTATTATTATTATTATTATTATTATTATTATTATTATTATTATTATTATTATTACTATTATTATTATTATTATTGCATGGCAAAATGAAAAAAAAAGATTAAAATGTAGAAAAATGAGTCTGAATTGTGAGATGTAAACTCAGAATTGGGAGGAAATAAGAATTGTAAGATAAAGTCGCAATTAATAAATTAATATATATATATATATATATATATATATATATATATAGTTATATAGTTATATAGTTATTATTATTGTTGTTGTTATTATTATTATTATTAGTAGTAGTGGTAGTAGTATTGTAATTTACACCATAGCTCTAAAAAAAGTACTTCAACATTTAATCCATACTTTAAAAAGTCTGAATGTCAGAACTCAGTTCACTTTTTTTGCTATTTAATCAACCAATAAGGTTGGTGTCATCCAACCAAGATATTCTTGTGAAATTGGCTCTTTAAGTAAATCTTTAAATAAATATAAATTAAATGTCAGTCGGTTTGATATTCTAACACAGTGACAATTATTCATTTTAAAATATGCCTAAAGTGTCCAAATACTTTTGGATTCTCTGTACGTCATTTCTCCTACATATTTTATGTAGCAGTGACAATTTAAAAATGGCGTACCCCACACGTAACTCTTCCCAAAGTTTCTTTTAAAAGAGGTAAAGTTTCAATTTGTCAAGTGGCAGATTTAAATAAGATTCTGCCAGCGCTCACTTATTCTCGCAGGTTCCCACAGAGTGCCATTTCCTCAGCGCATGCCTTCAGTAACAATAATAACCATCAGCCCACAGAACATGAACAAACATGCAGCACAAAGATGCTTTCTGGAGCAGGTCCATTACCCGCCATCATCAGTAGTGGGGTGTGGGGGGTTATAGAGAGACCGCAGAGAGGCATGCAGATCTAGACGTAGAAATCACATCCTTCTCCCTGCTGAAGCGGAGGTCTTTTTATATTACTCAAACGGCCAATCAGCCCCCTCTCTCAGAAAAGTCAAATGCTTCTTTCATGGGTCTGATGAAGCATAATGACCAGAGGACAATTTCCACTCTTGGGGCCTAAAATGGGATTTGAGTCAGTCCTCGGGAGTGTGTAAGGCCCGTAAATTACCTCAGTGTGTGTTCGGGCACCTGTAAAAGGCTAATGTAAAAAACATAGGCCGGAGCACACCTCCAGCCTGGATACAAGCACTGGATGTCAAATTAGAGTCTCTTAAAGCCCCTTTTTTTAAAATCCTACGCAACCCTCCTGTGGTCTTCAAAATCATTGAAACTATTTTCTTAAGACTAATTTGCCAGCTAAAATGTAGTGAAATGAAAGATGTTGGTAAGGTTACAGAAAGTTATTTCTGAGGAGTTGTGGATGGATGAATAGATAGATATATAGATAGAGAGATAGATCCATTACTTTAGATCAGTTGACAGGTCTTTAAATAACATCATCCACAACTGTGAACTCAGATCTGCACAGATGGCTTCTTACTCAGCTATACATATGTGAAGTGCACACACACTGTTAATCACTGTGATAATGTATCACTTTTTACTCTCTCTCTCCAATGATCTGCCTTCTACCTTCTCTACCAGTTTTACTGTTTTTATTTGCATTTATATTTACGTCGATTCACTTGGCAGATTCACCAAAGTAGCTTAAAAATGCACATACTGTTGATGTAAGAGGGTGAATATGTTATACCTCATATGCACAGATAAAGCTGGAATAGCCAACATCTAAGAGCTTATAGTTATGACAATCTGTTAACTAACCATATATACATTAGAGGTAAAAAGTAGAGTGTTTTTGTTTTAAGTTTAATCCCTCTTTTATATATATATTGTGATATCAGCTTCTTGGATGTGGTACTGTTTCCCAGCATGCCATGAAAAAAAAAATCATGCAAATTACCATATTGTTGACAGCTTCTACTATTCAATGCATTGTTTGCGCTGTTGTTTTCATAATTATTTTGGGTTATGTGTGGTGATCAATTAAAGTGCAGCTGTTTTTCTAGTGTGATTTGAAGTGTCACTGTGTTATACATATACACTAGCATTCAAGAGTTTAGGGTCAGTAAAAAAAAATATAATTAAAAATAATATAATAAATGAATAAATGTAAGATTTATTTATTGATTGATTGAAAAAAAATATTGAAACAGAATATTTCTATTTTTGTTCATATTTCTATTCTATTTTAAAAAGTTGTTTTGCACTTTCTGTTCATAAAAGAATTCTAAATCAATCAATCTATCAATCAATCAATCAATCAATCAAGATTTCCACAAAAATAATTGTTTCTTGAGCACCAAATCAGCATATTATAAATTAAGACTGGAGTAATGACTGGTGGAAATTCAGATTTGCCATCACAGGAATAAATTAAACCTTAAATTAAA
>CM077247.1:6386626-6436626 GCA_039654775.1 Spinibarbus caldwelli
ACCCGCCTACTTCCACTCACTATTACGAATCTACACCCCCTCCAGAAGTCTGAGATCTGCTAGTGAGCGACGCCTCGTGGTACCATCACAGAGAGGCTCAAAATCACTCTCCAGAACATTCTCATTCACCATTCCTGGCTGGTGGAATGATCTTCCCACCCCTATCCGGAATGCTGGATCCCTATCAATCTTCAAGCAACAACTGAAAACTCATCTCTTTCAGCACTACTTGACTTCATCCTAAACTTAAAAAAAAAAAAAAAAAAAAAAAAAAAAAAAAAATTCTTTCTCTTTATTTATTCCTTTCCTTTCTAGCTTGTACTTATTTGAACAATGCCTGAGACTTGTTGTTACGAGCACTTCCTCTGCCTGATTGCCTCTTCAAGACGAATCGCTTTATGTATTCCCCAATTGTAAGTCGCTTTGGATAAAAGCGTCTGCTAAATGACTAAATGTAAATGTAAATGTAGTTGACTGCTAGACTGAAGATGAACGAAGGTCTTACGGGTTTGGAACAACATGAGGGTGAGTAATTAATGACAGAATTTTCATTTTTGGGTGAACCATTCCTTTAAAGTCAAATCCTGAGTGTCTCCAGATCAGTGAAGGTCTCAGGATGCCCAAATCTCAACTAGCCTTTTAGAAATGGGGCGTTTCAACAAACACAAAGCACTTTTTGGTAATTTTTAGCCCAATTTTAAAGAAGCACTAAAGGGATAGTTCACCCAAAAATGACATGTCATTAATTACTCACCCTCACATCGTTCCAAACCTGTAAGACCTTAGTTCATCTTCGGAATACAAATGTTCTATACTAAATTACTGTTTATAAACAAATGTTTGGCGAAGACACTTCCAGGTTCTTCAAGCAGCCTATAAAAGTGACTAAAGGGATAGTTCATTCAAGAATTTAAATTCTGTCATTAATTACACACCCTCATGTTGTTCCAAAGATTTAAGACCTTTGTTCATCTTCAGAACACAAATTAAGATATTTTTGATGAAATCCGAGAGCTTTTTTTAGGGTCAGCCTTTATAGACAGCAACGCAACTACCACGTTCAAGGCTCAGTAAGGTAGTAAGAAAGGTTGAACCATATATGTCACATGGACTATTTTAACGATGTCCTTACTACCTTTTCTGGGCCTTGAACTTGGTAGTTCCCTTGCTGTCTATAAAGGGTCAGAAAGCTCTCGGATTTCATCAAAAATATCTTAATTTGTGTTCTGAAGATCTTAAATGTTTGGAACAACATGAGGGTGTGTAATTAATGACAGAATTTTAATACTTGAATGAACTATCCCTTTAGTCACAAAAGCTTCCTTCATACTGTAACTTCATTCATACTGCGCACACTATCAGATAGTTTCAACTCAGCTCACTTTAAAAGAGTCAATAGTAAATTAAAGAGTTCGATTCCCTGTGGGACGGATAAAACAAACCCTTATTTGACTCTTGCAGCTTATCGATGGCGTCTCTTCCATGCGGTCCTCCTAGAATATTCTCCTCACTACTTTTTGATGCCGGGTGAGGTACACAGGGAGCTTGATAATGAGGCCAGGTGATTGTCTTATTAAGCAGGCTGGATGACTGGAAGCCTCTTCAATTTGAGTGACTGATTAATGCCCACATGCTACGGCTCCCAGAGCAAAAAGTCAGTGATCTTTACGTGTCTGGGGCTCCATTACGCTGCATGGGTGTCGTCATTTCCTGCTGCTGTCTCTGTAGTATTTAACGCCAGTATTTCAAGTGAATACAGGCATTCATGGAGGTGCAAAGTGGTGGCCGGCTTTCCAGACGAGGTTGCCTGTCATTGCTGCACTCTGCAGCATGTTTGTTTGCATAAGTATTTGTACTCCAGCCAGATAAGAAATTATCCCATCATTCGGTTGCAGTCCCATGCGAGTTGCGTTTGGCAGCGGTTGGGCGATCAGCGTTTCGCATCACGTTCGGTAAACAAAGCCACCTTGGCGCCCCATGCTGCGAGAAGAGCGGGCAGCTTTTGTTTGCTGGATTATTTGTATTCTCCCACACTGATCTGCGTCACTAAGCGTTTAAGAAGCTTTGTTGGGGACTCGGAAAAATTGTTTTCTTCTCGATGATTTCTTTGTTTTCTGTTACAAGACATTTAAGATAATTAAGATTGAAGCTTAAATGTTTCCCTGCTGTGTGTGTCTGCCTGTGTAGGAGGCCCATGACCATAGACGTGCAGCACATAACAGAGAGGATTGTGGGACTGACCATTACGTTTCATTATTACAATAACTGCAATTGTTTTCCTTTTTTTATCAGCTCCACTTACTCTGAATGAATAACCATGAATCATGCTTTGGTTAATGTGAATTTTGCAACGACATGGGGGCGGACTCGCATTAAACCAACAAGATTGAACCGAACCGATCGTGCCCCTTTTTGCAGACGCATAGCACGATTGAGATTTGTGCCGAAGATTATGGTATGAATGAGGCTCTCTGCAAATAACTGCAATCAATCCTGTAATGGGAGCATCAGGAGAGGTCTCGTTAATAAGGAAGAAAAGAGCATCAGTAGAAGAAGAGAGAAATCAAAGTTGCATGCTGGGATATTCATATCTTACAGAGGAAACTGGGATTATTTGATACTCGCTGAAATGAGTTGACTGCATGTGGGCTAAAGGAACAGCGTACAGATGCATGAAGGGGTTTGTGTGTTTGCAGGATGTGTTTAATGAATATTTCGCTGTTTTGCATGCGCTGCTGAAAAAGGATGCTGATTGGTAGGATAGCTGTGGGAATGTGCCGGAATATATTTCTTGAAATAATGTTTTAACTTTCTTTGAGGTGAACTCAAATTGAGAGTTTTATTGCACAACTAATGACCCTCAATGAAACGTATCAGCTTTCACAATTATTCCTTACACGCACGTTTGACTAATGGAAGGGTTAAGTTAAGTACCAACTACTCATGAACTTCATTTCACTTCTGCTTTTTCCTCGCCGTATTGTCCTTTGCCATTTACAAATGTTTAACCTCTTATCTAACACTGAATAGAAACAAGAAGTCAATAAACAACATTCAGATTTTCATATGGCCGGTGGTTGACACTGAAGTGGATAAAATCATTTGTGAAGAAACCTCTCTTTTTTCTGTCAGAACTGTTGAGTGCTGAGGTTGAGTAAAAGCTTTTTGTGAATCTCCACAAAGGTCGTATCGACCTTCTCCACTAAAGTTGTAAAGGAGGGAAATGTCATAGAGTAATTTGATGGAAGGTAAACAAACTCACACGTTTGTGCCAGACAAAAAGGTATGGTCCTGATGCTGTGTTGCCACAGTAGTATTAGTTTGGAATACAGTTGTATTTTTTTTAAATTACCTCTATAATAATATAAAATAAAATAATATAACTAAATTGCTAGTAATTTATTACTATTAATTTTTTTTTTCAAAAAGAAAAAAATAATAATATATATATATATATATATATATATATATATATATAAGTATATATAAGTATTTATTTATTTTATTATTATTATTATTATTATTTTTATTTTTTTTATTTTTTTTTTTTTTTTTAACGTTTTATTAAGGGAAAAATGGTTGGGTGCTTTTCATTTTCCCAAACATTTATGAAAATTTACAGTCAGCCAGCAGACGTGCTCATAAAACTCTGTACTGTATATTGTCACCATTTGTAGGTGAAAGGAGAACACTTGTAAATTTCTGCGGCAGAGTCCACACCTCACATCCGAATTACACTGATCTCAGCGAAGAATGATTAAAACATGCATTAGATGATGAAAGAGTCGGCGTTGACATTGATTCAAGCATTAAATATTCCTGCCTTTTACAACTCTCCCTTGAGAGGTCTCCTTCAGTCCTCTTCCTGCTTCCCATAGAATATTGCACTCAAGATCGCCATTGCTGGGTTCATTACATTGCAGCTTTAGTTAATGAAACAGACCCAGTCTGACGCAGGGGCCCTTTATGTGCGCCGATCAATCGGGCCCCAGTAAATCTAAGCTTAACCGTCCTCTCTCATCTCAGTGCTCTGTAGATTTTTCTGCTGCCTACTGGCCAACCATCAGACACCACAATATATCATAAAGGGGGGTGAACATGGAAGTTATATTTAGCTGTCTGACCTTTCTGAGACGTACATCTGTCTGTCACCCTACAGTCTTTGTGTGTGTGCTGTACTGATTATTATTTACTGTCGACAAAGCTGGTTCTAATGTCAACTCAGGGTGCTCTGTTAGCTGAGCCCGTGATACACACACACGCACACACACACTGGCTAATAGATGCTTGGAAGCACAAAGACACATCATATTTAGGGATCTTGCAATTTGAAAAGACCTTCCCACCTCCCTGTGCTTTATATGAAAATTCATGGCCAATCAACATGTCTCTTCTTTATAGACTTTAAATGCTGGTTCTCATCTTTATGTCTCTCTATTTATCTTAAAAATAGAAAACGCACACATACACACACATACGCTTCCACCGCTCCTGCAGAGTTATTGTGTTGAAGGGAGCAAAACAATAGTGATTTTAAGGCACTTTTATCTGCATCAGGACCAATTTACTCTTGCCGTCCCAAAAACCGCCAATTTCCATCGCTAACTGAACAGTATGTGGCCTCTGCCGCACCTACATCAATGCAGGCAGGAATGATTGTGAATGCCACATTGTATAAAGACTTTTATTGTTACAAATAATGCTGGGATTAAAAAAAAAAAAAAAAACACAGCTGTGGGTGCGTTTTCTTCTAACACTTTCTCTTTCTTTCCCTTTCTTTCACTTTTTCTATTTTTTAGAAATACACAAAGTGTGTTAATTTGTCAGACATGAGCATGCACTGTAGAAACAGAAGTTTGATTGTAAGAGTGCAGTGTTCAGCTGCTAGGCTGATTACTTTGTGGAACATTTGATGTCTACAATGTGCTCTAATTCGCTGTTGTAATGGAAGTCATCAGTGCTAATTCTCAGCTTTGATTTTCGACAAAAGATGGTGATTTAGCATTGCCCAAGGTTTCTCAGACACCTGATGTCCTCTTTTCAGACTTGAAAACAATTTTATTATTATTATTTTTGAGAACACATTTATTATTGCTTTTCCCCCCAGTCCATTCATTTTTTTCCCCCTTGTCTTTCATTGTATTTTTCTTTCTTATAATCTGCTCTGAGCACCATAATGCCAGATAACTGCCCTCAAAACCAATGCACTGTACTAGTAAAAGATAAAATGAAACATTTACAATTACTGTGTTTATAATTATATTTGTATTGATGTATTGATTGTTTGTCTATAGTGTTACCTCCCGTCTAGGGGTAAAGGACGCAACATGAAATGAGAGAGTGGAAGCGAGGAATCTTTTGAGGGTTTTAATGAGACCAAACAAAAATACAACAGTCAAACAAATAAATGGGGAACTTTTCTTCAGGAGTTGACCTGGCCAAAATAACAAACAAAACTTTCTTACTTTTAAAACCTCTTTCCTAAACCCTAACCAAAAGAAAATAAAATAAAAGTACAACATACTAACATAACTTCCTAGCCAAAAACATCAAAAGGTCAAAAGGTTTACAACAAACAATAATGGCGTCAAACTCCTTACATTCCCAAACCCTCAAGATTTACAATGATATACAACTATTTACAAGCTCAAGCAAACAGTGTTAAAAGGGGAATCCAAATCAGTGTCAGTAACAGTCAATAGGGTCAAAATACCAAACAGTTTCCTACTTACAATCTGTAATTCTTTTCAGAGAACAATGAATGATCACTCTTAAGTCAAAATTTATCTAAACGCCACCAAAACCAACAATTCTCCCTTCACAGCAACACAATGCCCTCCCAAAGGAAGTGACATCAGGGCTTTTAAAGTGCGCCTGGAATCAAATGCACCAATCAAGATGGGCCAGTCATTAGCCTGCAGGAGCCAATCAGCACCGTACCTGGACACAAACACTTTCAAAACAAAAGAGAGAAAGAAACGAGAGAATACAAAACAAAGGGTTGTAACAATAGTCCATACTTGTGTGTGTGTGTGAATTCAGTTATATACATTTTAAATTAAAAATATTTGAGGGCAAAAAAAATGCCCCATATCGGTTTTTGCCTTAAATTCACATCATATGATATAGTTTAGCAGTAGCGCACTAGCAAGAGTGCCTTTTTTCTCCAGAGTATCTGTTTGATTACATTTATGATAATTATTTGTTACTGAATGAATCCATATATTTGAACAAATCAACTGAGCTAATGATTCAGTGAGCCATTCATAAGGACAGTCACTTGCTTCTTTCTGAATGAATCAGCCATTTGAACAAATCGGTTGAATCAACGACTGAATGATTCACTCATTAAGACATTTAAAGTGTTATTTTTTTCACATTTATCAAGAAAATATTTAATACAATATTTAATTAAAATCCACAATTTTAAACCCATTAATCTTATAGCAATTATAATTGTAGTGTAAATGCACCTCTGAAAACTGTATATCAGTATGTATGTATGTATGTATGTAATACAATTGCATTTTACTTGGCTCAATGTATTCTGCGATTGACTTTTTATCTTTGAAGGATACATTTGCTACCTTAGATTTAGACTAATTCAAGATATGTTAAATTGAACCAAAATTTTGTTAATTTGCCTATAATAATACGTTTTATTTATATAGCAGCTTTCCAGGGCTCAAGGACGCTTTACAATGTACATGCATCAAGGAAAGAATACCACTGGAAGGGTAGACAATAATGACAAACAATAGTTATTAGAAACCGTAAAAGAGCATTATATAGACAGGGCAGCATACAGCAGAATAGAATCAAGCACAACAAATACAAAACATTTTATGGATGGTAACATTTAGAAAATAAGTGAGTTTTGAGTAATGATTTAAATTCAGAAATATTATTGACACAACCTATGGTTTTGAACAGTTGTTGTTGAATATGCAGCACAAATAACACCAGCTGTGTCTAGATTTTGGAACAGATATTTTGATAACACTAGTTAATATTTATTTATTTTTCAGAATAGCATGCACTGATGAATAATGAAGCACAATACGACCAGGACTGATGCTGATTTCAGGTCACATTTTTCCTGAGTGCAAAGTCACAATCATCACGTGGAGCTTGTCCTACCCTACTCTTTTCATGTTTCATTTGGAACACCAACATGACATTCACTATTTCCCATTCTTCCCACAATTTTAGCCAATGTTGTCAATCCAGAGTCAGTGAGTGTAACAGAGCAGCGTACAGCAGCGAAGGCAGGCCTCCTGGGGCCGGAGCCAATGCGATTCGTGTTTGGGTCTAAATAAGTTGATTGAGTTTGCTGGTGACAATGTATAGTGCGAAGGACTTGGTAATGTTGTTAGAGAATTAGTGCCCTATGATGAATTGTGCGACAGAGCGGCTCTGACAGCCCCATGGTGGTTTACTCTTATTTGTGCAGTTTATACTCATTTAAACGCCAAGGACTTTTCACTTTTGTTTAAAGCGTTTATTCCTGCCCCCTGCGTGACAGCCCAGCTCACTCTTGAATGGTAAAAAGCCCCGTATGTTTGGATGAAACATCAGCGTCGCTCGAGCTAATCAGGTTGCTGAGTTCTCCGCCTGCATGCTGGGTTTCTTAGCATTGCATTTTTGGGATATTGAAGGGTCCTGTATTTCCACAGGTTTGCAGAAGAAGCCGGATTGGAGGAGAGCCAAATTCTCCTCTCGTCAGAGTCAGCGAGCGGCGCTCCACTGAGTGCTCTCTATAACAGAGCAATAACAGCAGACAGGACAAATCCAGCAATGAATACAACTGTGTTTCTGACTCAATAAAGACACAGAAGAGACAGCGCTGGATTTGAGCCTGTAGGGCTGAAGATATTAAACACGCAGAGCACTTTTTAATGTGTTGGCTTGAGCTGCCATCATTCAGTGAAGGGGATTATTGATCCTGGCTGCCATTTCTTTCCTCATCACTTCGTAAAGAATCGGATGACTGGGGAGGGACCACTAGGTGTGGCATCCTCCTTCTCTTTTCTCCATTAATTTACCTCCTGATGGCATCGATCTCCAGGCTGGCCTCCTCTCCAGAGAGCCGCCGGAGCATCTCTATGGGCTAGGCTAGCTGTTATTACAAACCTCTCACTGTATAAATGTGCAGTTCCTCTCTAAATTATGTCTGGGACGACCGTCTGACCATTTTGAGCCAAGCTCTAACCAAAGGCACACAAAAGAGGATAAGAGATTGTTGATTATTTGAACATCATTGTATTGTTAGATGAACAAACATAGTGGTATCGATAATTGGGAGGGAGAACCTTTTATGAAAGACTAAACGATTTGAAGTTTAATATCAAAACAATTCTGCTGTTCATGCTATGGCAAAAGAATGTAGAATTAGTCACATTTCCTGTATTTCCTATGCAGCCTTTTTTTCTATTCTCATGCCACACACAATGTTTTATGTATGTTTTTCTTTTCTCTATTAGTGGAATGACAAACACAACATGTCGTGCCTTTAAAGCTAAAATGATGTTGTCTAACAGTTAAGAAACAAAGTATTTGTCTTGTCAACTCGGCTACAACTTTCATTTCAATTCAAAACTTACTCAATTATAAGGTTAAGTA
Source organism: Spinibarbus caldwelli (assembly GCA_039654775.1). NCBI lineage: Eukaryota > Metazoa > Chordata > Actinopteri > Cypriniformes > Cyprinidae > Spinibarbus > Spinibarbus caldwelli. The sequence continues at coordinate 6,395,249 of CM077247.1, forward strand.
ATGAATAAATCTTGTTAACTTTCTTTTATTGACTTCTGCCATAAAGAAGTTAACACCAAACAACAATAACTACTGTTCCTTTTTCTTTATAATTTGTACACACATGCACAAATATATAGAGAGAGAAAGAACCATAATGTATAGTAAGAATATCCTTAAACCAAGAGAAATTTACTGTAAAAATATTAAGACTTATCCAATAATTATTACTGCTGATTCTTTTTTCAGTGTTCCTATAGCCACCAATGACATTTCCACACGTCTTTCTGATTTTCAATTTATATATATTTAAAAACTGCTTTTCTTGAGCGATATTGCCTTATGCAGTGGTTATTACTGAGGTGAGGAAAGAGTGTTCTGCTATGATTTCTGCTCTCAGTCATGGTGTTGTGCTTAGTGAGAGCAGGACTCTCATTCGTCCATGTCCTCTACCGGAGCAGTGGGCCGCACCCTCACCTTCATCCTTTCACCATCCTGTTTCTAATAAATGTGCAAATTGCAACAGTTTGTGAACCCAGGAGCTTGTGCTCATCAAGGTCAGTCCATGGCCATGTTGACGACAGCTTGGGGGTGGAGAAAGAGAATGGAAAAGACTTTACCTCAGAGACAAAAGCAGTGTCGTGTCTTTTCCCCTGCTGTGGGTGAGTGGATGCAAATGCATTTGAGGAAAGGCTGTAAATACAGACTTTCTATGTGGAAGTAACCTTGACTGTGATGTTTTTTTATTTTTATTTTTTTTTTTGTACAGTAATGTGCTATGTTTAAATGTACAGTATATCCTTTAGATGTATTTATTTATTTATTTATCAGAAAAAAAACAAGGAGATTAATCTGGCCTTTATCTATTCTTTATCTGAATATTAAATTGGATAAATGTACACACAGATTCACTTACGCTAAATAAAACTAGAGAAACACTCAACAAATTTGAAGTGCAGCGTTTAACTACAAAGATATTTAGGACCTCTGTGAATTTGAAACTGATGTCTGAAAGAAATGATTTACCAAAATGAATCCAAACTCTGCACAGTTTAGAAAGAGTGTGTTTAATTATTGCATCAGCTTACAAAGCAGCATGCACATTATCTCGAAATACTACAATGTAGCATTGTTTGCATCTCCAAAACCATTGTCTCCTACATTGGGGTTCACAAACTGTAATGGGGTTTGTGAATTAATGGACAACTAATAATTAAATTATAATAATTTAAAAATGAAATCAAAATATAACACTATATTGCATAACATTGCAGTTTATGTGACCATTAACATAATTTATGTCAGAGAACATGTAAATATATGTTAAATGATCAATTTTTACTTAAAGTCTCATGGAGCACTTAAAGTATTCTAGGCTGTGTGGGTTTGGCTTACAAAAAAGTTTAGGAAACCCTGTCCTAAGCAAAAAGTAGCTTGTTGCTGTAAACTCTACTGTCTCACTGCTGAAAAATGTAGTTAATTTACTAGCACTGCTGCTGTTAGCTACTTCCCATTGCTGATCAGTGCCATACAATGTTAGTTCTTCTCTGTCAATGTTGCCCACGATGACAACAACACTGGGTGAATGGGACTCTATCCTCCAGGTAGCCACTGCACTCTTCATCTCAGCATATTCAACACCCATTACAAATTCCACTTATTACTCTCTAAGCCATACAGATCCTGAAAGCTTCTGCATCCTGTGCTGTGATTTGCTCTGCGGCCCCTTATGGGTGTCTCCGTGGGAGCCATAACAGTAGTAAAATATTACCCAACATTTTTTCAAAACGTGCTGACTACAAAAACACGCAGCTAATTGAGAACTTACTTGCCAATAATGACTTTTCATACTCTGCTCAGCAGTGCTGATGCAGGCAGGCTCGTTTAGCAAGCCAGAGTTTACCACTTAATGAAGTCTGAAAATGTCAGATGGAAAGAGAAAGGACAAGGGGTTGCATATGGATTTGGCCATTGAAATCCCTCACTGCAGTGTTATTATTTATTTATTTATTTTTGTTACAACCTTCATTTACACATTTGCTTAATGGACAGTGAAAGTATACAGTAGTGCTGTTTTTATTTACAGTGGTGTGAAAAATTGTTGGCCCCCTTCCTGATTTTTTATTTTTTTGCATGTTTGTCACACTTTAATGTTTCAGATCATCAAACAAATTTAAATATTAATCAAATATAACACAAGTAAACACAACATGCAGTTTTTAAATGAAGGTTTTTTTATGAAGGGAAAACAAAATCCAAACCCACATGGCCCTGTGTGAAAAAGTGTCCCCCCCCCCCCCCCCCCCCCCCCCCTGTTAAAAAATAACTGTGGTTTATCACACCTGAGTTCAGTTTCTCTAGCCACACCCAGGCCTGATTACTGCCACACCTGTTCGCAATCAAAAAAATCACTTAAATAGGACCTGCCTGACAAAGTGAAGTAGACCAAAAGATCATCAAAAGCTACACATCATGTTGAGATCCAAAGATACAAATGAGAAAGAAAGTAATTGAGATCTATCAGTCTGGAAAAGGTTATAAAGCCATTTCTAAAGCTTTGGGACTTCAGCGAACCACAGTGAGAGCCATTATCCACAAATGGCGAAAACATGGAACAGTGGTGAACCTTCCCAGGAGTGGCCGGCCGACCAAAATTACCCCAAGAGCCCAGCGACGACTCATCCAAGAGGTCACAAAAGACCCCAGAACAACATCCAAAGAACTGCAGACCTCACTTGCCTCAGTTAAGGTCAGTGTTCATGACTCCACCATCAGAAAGAGACTGGGCAAAAATGGCCCGCATGACAGAGTTCCAAGACGAAAACCGCTGCTGAGCAAAAGGAACATAAAGACTCGTCTCAGTTTTGCCAGAAAACATCTTGATGATCCCCAAGACTTTTGGGAAAATACTCTGTGGACTGACGAGACAAAAGTTGAACTTTTTGGAAGGTGTGTGTCCCATTACATCTGGCATAAAAGTAACACAGCATTTCAGAAAAAGAACATCATACCAACAGTAAAATATGGTGGTGGTAGTGTGATGGTCTGGGGCTGTTTTGCTGCTTCAGGACCTGGAAGACTTGCTGTGATAAATGGAACCATGAATTCTGCTGTCTACCAAAAAATCCTGAAAGACAATGTCCGGCCATCTGGTCGTGACCTCAAGCTGAAGCAAACTTGGGTTCTGCAGCAGGACAATGATCCAAAACACACCAGCAAGTCCACCTCTGAATGGCTGAAGAAAAACAAAATGAAGATTTTGGAGTGGCCTAGTCAAAGTCCTGACCTGAATCCTATTGAGATGCTGTGGCATGACCTTAAAAAGGCGGTTCATGCTCAAAAACCCTCCAATGTGGCTGAATTACAACAATTCTGCAAAGATGAGTGGGCCAAAATTCCTCCACAGCGCTGTAACAGACTCATTGCAAGTTATCGCAAACGCTTGATTGCAGTTGTTGCTGCTAAGGGTGGCCTAACCAGTTATCAGGTTAAGGGGGCAAGCACTTTTTCACACAGGGCCATGTGGGTTTGGATTTTGTTTTCCCTTCATAATAAAAAAAACTTCATTTAAAAACTGCATGTTGTGTTTACTTGTGTTATCTTTGATTAATATTTAAATTTGTTTGATGATCTGAAACATTGAAGTGTGACAAACATGCAAAAAAATAAAAAATTAGGAAGGGGGCCAACAATTTTTCACACCACTTTATGTTTTTGCCAGGTCAGTAGGTTAAGTGTGTATCATAGCCATTCTCTGGTGATGAAAGGGGCAATGTAATGTATCACTCTCCTGCTGTTCTCCTGCTAAAGCAACAGTAGCAGGCCTGTTCTTGATTTGCCACGGCCTCCACTGTAAGCTGTCAGTCATCCTAACTGTGGCTGATTTCATTTCATTTTCTTTTATAGGTCATTTTTCCCTAAACTGTTGTCTTTCTGTCCTCAAAATATATACTGTCTGTCTTCAATAGGTGGCGCTGAGGTTGATGTATTTGGGTAATCTACTGGATTAGTTCTTCATGTAGCTCTCTCATTGCATATAGCTGTTCACACTTGGCCACATGAAGGCCAGATCCAAGATCTCAACATTACCTATGGTGTTCCACAGGGGTCAGTTCTTGGCCCCATTCTGTTTTCTCATCTACATGCTCTCACTAATTGAGATCGTAAACAAAAGAAGCATAATGTTTCTCAGCTATGCTGATGATAAACAGCTCTATTTTAAAATTACCCCTGTGCTTCCACAGCACTAAAAAGCATTGCCTTTATAGAATCAGCCTGTTTGCAGCCATAATCATAAGGTTTTATCCCCTTTTAAGTACTCTTATCTACTTCTCGTCTCTGAGATTGCCTAATGGAATCAAAAGTGCTATACTAATTGAAATGATTGTTATTAATGAGATAATGGTGAAGATAAGATTGATATATGCATTGAATTAGGGCTGTATATGCTAGATATAAACACCCTGATAACTGAAGCTCTGTGTATGGTTTCAGTCCTTTTTTTGCCTACTGTACAGTGATGGTAGCTATTGTTCTGGGAGATGACATAGATGAATGGAGGTAGGGATGCTCTAATTGTTTCTTGTGAGGAGGGCTGTCTGGTTGGGCTGTCTAATCCCCCTTTATAGAGGGAACCTCCACCTTTTCTCTGTGCAACTAACCATAAGCGAGAGCTGTTTGCTCACTCAAACATCTAACCCGTCTTTCCTTTTCATCTCATGCATTAAAGGGGGCATCCTCCCTTTCTTTTCTGCCTGTCCAGACCTCTCTTCCATATTCTCCTCTAATTTCTTCAAAGTTTCTTCTTGAATGACCAACTTCATCTGCAAGTTCACATTACCATTCAGAGCTGCAGTATTGAGACGTAACTAAAAAGTAATAAAAGTAACAATAATACTAACATACATACTACTAACACTAATAATGCTAAAATTATTATTAATTAGATCATTTTAAACCAAATTAATTTCATCCATTTTATTTAAAAAAAACAACCTTAGAAATTCATTTGAGACAATGAGACATTTTACTTTATGCTGCTGCTTTGTTTGTTTGTTTGTTTGTTTGTTTGTTTGTTTGTTTGTTTATCAGTTCTTTCTGCTTGTTGTGCTTTTGTGCAATTAGATGGCGACAAGTGAATACATTTAAACTGTCATTGACAATTCATTCAAAGATTAGTTTAGATTAGATTAGATTCATTCAAAATCTCTGATTCATTTAGGAAAGAAACATATTATGAGCGAGTCACTGAATCATTCATTCAAATGATTTGTTCAAAAACATTGATTCATTCAACAAACAAAGCAAGCAAAGCAAGCGACTGCCTTTATGAGCGAGTCTTTGAAACATTCACTTAACCGATTCGCTCAAAAACACCGAATCATTCAGGAACCATACAAAACTACTGCGTTGTGCTCGGTGTCGCAGCAATTCTGCTGGCTTTGTTTGGAACTATTTTCACTGGAGGAGCAAATTGGATATATACAGTATTTCATCTAAAATGTAAGTTACTCATTATTAACTTCTTGCCTTTTAACTGTTATATCACACAAGCCTGTGTGCAGCATTGCTACAATATATCAGAACAGACAGCCCAAGCCCTCATTGCTCCTGCTAACGTGACTTTTGCAAAATAGTAACAGAGGCTTAAAAACATGTTCCACACATGTATTTGGGATATTGCTTGTTTTTTACTTCCTTGTTTACATATTTGTCGGCTGAACCATTGTACTTTGTGATATTGGTATATGGTATAGCGACACTCAGTGTTTTTATTATTCATTCATTCATTCATTCATTCATTCATTCATTCTAAAATTGTTAACAATTTTAAAGTAGCTTCTCCGTCACTGCCAGGTTGAGTCGTGAGCCAGGCGATGACGTTCACCGTAATAAATAGTGAGGCTGAACCAAGAATGGTTTTGGTTCAATTATTAGCTTTGTTCAGTCCAGGGTTTGCATGAATGCCACAGTCAGAGTCCAGGCCACCTCAAACTCTCAACTCCATTTACAACACTGCTTCAGCAGGGTCTTGGCCCCCACCGCCTGCATAACAAGATGTGCCTTGAGTAATGTTCTCATCTGCTGGAAATAACAACTAATAGTGAGATGCAACAAGGCCCTGCCGCTCCTATTATCAATATGTGGCAGGAAGCGAGAGAGGCTCGGCAGCATATGCAAATTAGAAAGGGAGAGAAACTTGTCAGACTCAGTCACTGCTGCTGAAATCATTCTAATCTTTTTACCGAGGTGAGACCACAGGAGAGCTCAACAACATGCAGGCCTGTGGCATGTAGTCACATCCTGTACGTTCGTGAGAAATGAACCTGTTTAAAACATGAGACAGAGCTATAGAAAACCACTTACCTGGGTAGTCTCATCTTATCTCGGTGTTTTAATGTATTGTGTGTTTGTGCTTTCTTTTTTTTGTGTGTAATTTTTGCTTTCTCTTACATTCATCTTGTTGTTGTCTCCATTGTTTTCCCTTTTTCTCATGATGCCGCTGAAGCATACCTTGATGATGATGTGGATGATTTCGATGACCCTTTCGGAGATATTCCATTCAGTAAGTTGCCATTGAACCTCAACCCCTGTGAAAATGTCCAAATTGAATTCAATATCCTGATCCTCAAGGAATATATTTTATGTTTTATGTATTTGTGTGTTTCCAGCCGTGTGCTTGTAAAATAGATGGTCATTTCCTGTGTAGCCTCTATTAACCCAATCCACCTGCTCCTGTTTATTGTGCCCAAGTTAACTGCCCACCTATCAGAGGCTTCCGGCCAACATATGAGATGAAGCCCTGTGTTATTTGTTCATTATTGGCCTTGCCACTTGCTGTATTGAATTTCTAACCATTTTATTTAATATTCCTCAACTTGCTGTCCACGGATGCAACAAAAAAGGGATCAGGGCACTATTTCCTGGCCTTCAGAAAGGTACATATTGAACTAAACCTGTAGCTGTTGGTGAAATTAGCCTGAGATAGTTGTAGTTGTTAGTATTCGAAAGCAGTAGATTCCTCTGCATCACGGGACACTCTTTCGCCACTTAAATTTGCCATTTGTTAATTTTGTTTCCTGTATTTGAAGAAGATTTCCCCACAGACTCTTTTTGCCTTCAGATCCAAGCCTTGTTTGTGTTGTCTTGAAGTATGGATTCATGGGTAATGCTTTCTTATTGAATTTTAAAGTTTTCATTTGTAGCCAATTATGCAGTGACAGCAGACCGCATTCCATTCGGCTTTCGCTCACTCCGAGATAGTCTCCGTGATCCCAGAACAGACTGCTTAAATATATTAACACGACTAATCATCTCCCTGATCATCAGAATAAACTCGCAGAACTGACATTCTCCCGTGGATAATGGATCAAACCCTTCCTCGGACTCGACATCTAAATACGAATATAAAATGCAGACACCATATGATAAGGAATATAAAAGAGCCATCAGACAGCAGCGTGCAGATTCAGATGAGGAAGAAGTGAGATTTCATCAGATGCAAACAATCACTGTGCCTCCGAAATTGGAAAGGAGCAGTTCAGAGGTGACCTTGTGAATACAAAGCTCATTGGGTGCCATGTGGAGTTGCAAATCAGAGGATTTGAAATAGCATTAGTGGCAAACATTATTATTTTTAATATGTGTTTCTTCTCGATCTGTTGGTGGTGCTTATTAAGAAAAAAAGAGAGGGAAATTGACATACAACACACATGTACACATGCAGATCTGCTCGTAATGCCCCTGATGGTCGATCAGGACTTAGAAGAACAGAAGACGAGACCCTGTGCAGTCAGTGCTGCTCACCGGGTCTGATTGATTTGCTAGTTTCCGTGTTGTCAGTCTTTTCCTCCATTGTGGCAGATTGTGTCTCCAGGAAAGTGTAGGACTTTCATTCGCCCCCCCCATCACGAGCCTGCACATTATGAACTCCATTAATCATTACTCTTTAATCAGACTCTGTAACCAATTAGTTTCAATGTTTGGCAAAAAACAGGATTTTCAGTCCATTTATCATGGGCATTGTATAATTATTAGAACAATTACCTTCTCTGCAGAATGCGCTGCTGCTGTTTTCCATCAAGGGACGTGAAGGGCCCACATCTCCTGGTCCTCCGTTCTAAATGGTTTTGCAGTGACAGCTTAATTTGTGTATTGCATTTTGATTGTAAGGTGGCAAACGATAATAATGAGTACTTGTTTAGCTTTGGGCCCTTTAATGCATCTGAGTCCTGTTCTCCTGTTTACTACTTTTTTCTCTTTTTTTTTTTTTTTTTTTTTTTGCAGTTTTCTTGAGGCAGGGATGCTAGAGGATGCTAAATACTATAGCTATTGCAAGTGGAGGCAGTGATGGGACAGTGGAATAGTAAACTATGGTTAACGTGGTTAGAAGTCTTGGTGGTGTTGGGACAATGGACTAGCAAATTATAGTAAACTACACAAAAAATCTTGAATATCTTACAAAGATTTGATGCATTGAACCAAGCCCAAAGGTAAGCATTAATACTAGAAGCCTGGTAACGTTGGCTGTAACGTTTTCTCTTCCGTTTGGTAAATACTTGACAATGACTAATATATTATTTGCCCATTAGCAAGGTGATTTGTAGTTTCTTTTTCTTTCTTTCATTCTTTCTTTCTTTCTTTCAAAAAGATTCCCTTTTTGAATCTATTTTGGAATATTTGTGTTTGGAAAATTTATAATTGAAAGTTTTTAGGGAATTTGATGCATTTCGTAATTCAACATTGAATTGTTAAATGATTGTCCGGAAGTATTTAAAGATTGTGTGTCTTTTTGATCTGGTGAACAATATATATCTATCTGGTACCGCCAGAGAGCAAGTCCAGAAATGTGGAGTACTACAAGGCTCTGTGTGAGAAGAAGAACCAGACCATTCAACAGCTGTAGAACACGCTTCTATCCAGCAACCGCAGGTTCAAAGCTGTTGCTGTGGTCATAAAGCATCTTTGTGCTGGGGTGAGTGTTATGAGATTACATTGCTTAAGTTCATGATGAATCATTCTCCTATACAGCAGACATGAGTAATACATGAAGATGGTGTCTTTGATCAGTTTTCAAGTTAGGATTAGGTTTCTTTGGTTAGGGTTAGACATCTAGATATCAAATTGGGTTCTGACCACCCAGCACTGATTTGTAATCCTGTTGCGTGTGTTTGCAGTCAGGTAATGTTGTGCTACTCCCTTCTGCTTTGTTTGTTCTAGTGATGTTCTTTTAACACTTTACTTCTTTGACACAACCTTCCTAATGAACTGGCTTGTACAACATTTTTCAAATTCATTCCATATGTGATACTGTTTAAATCACCTTCCAAAGCTTTGGCTGTCTATGCAGTTAGTTATCTCACATTTTTATTAACAATATTAATAGTAATTTTAATTATTAATAACTGGTGCGCCCTCAATATATAAATGTATAGCAAAAAAAAAAAATAAATCATTTGTCAGTTATTCCTTAACTTGTCTTTTACTCACACCAATTTATATATATATATATATATATAAATAACTGGTCAATTATTCCTTAATGTCAAAACTTTGTAATCATTAAGATTTTTTTTTTTCATGTTTTTGAAACTCGTCTTTTACACTCACCAATTGATTTTGGCTCACATTTAACAAAACCCACCAATTCACTATCTCAACAAATTAGAATATGGTGACATGCCAATCAGCTAATCAACTCAAAACACCTGCAAAGGTTTCCTGAACCTTCAAAATGGTTACACAATAGCCTATACAATCATGGGGAAGACTGCTGATCTGACAGTTGTCCAGAAGACAGTCATTGACACCCTCCACAAAGAGGGTAAGTCACAGAAGGTCATTACTGAATGGTTGGCTGTTCACAGAGTGCTGTATCAACGCATATTAAGTGAAAAGTTGACTGAAAGGAAGAAATGGGGTAGGAAAAGGTGCACGAGCAACAGGAATGACCACAAGCTTGAGGATACTGTCAAACAAAGCTGATTCAAACACTTGGGAGAGCTTCACAAGGAGTGGACTGAAGCTGGAGTCAGTGAACAAGAGTCACCACACTCAGACGTCTTCAGGAAAAGGGCTACCAAGCCACTTCTGAAACAGAAACAATGTCAGAAGCATCTTACCTGGGCTAAGGAGAAAAAAACTGGACTGTTGCTCAGTGGTCCAAAGTCCTCTTTTCAGATAAAAGTAAATTTTGCATTTCATTTGGAAATCAAGGTCCCAGAGTCTGGAGGAAGACTGGAGAGGCACAGAATCCAAGCTGCTTGAAGCCCAGTGTGAAGTTTCCACAGTCAGTGATGAATTGGGCTGCCATTTCATCTGCTGGTGTTGGTCCATTGTGTTTTCTGAAGTCCACAGTCAACGCAGCCATCTACCAGGACATTTTAGGGCACTTCATGCTTCCTTCTGCTGACAAGCTTTATGGAGATGCTGATTTCATTTTCCAGCAGGACTTGGCACCTGCCCACACTGCCAAAAACACCAAAAGTTGGTTAAATGACCATGGTGTTGTTGTGCTTGACTGGCCAGCAAACTCACCAGATCTGAACCTCATAGAGAATCTATGGGGTATTGTCAAGAGGAAGATGAGAGACACCAGACCCAACAATGCAGATGAGCTGAAGGCCACTGTCAAAGAAACCTGGGCTTCCATACCACCTCAGCAGTGCCACAGACCGATCACCTCCATGCCACGCCGAATTGAGGCAGTAATTAAAGCAAAAGGAGCCCCTACCAAGTATTGAGTACATATACAGTAAATGAACATACTTTCCAGAAGGCCAACAATTCACTAAAAATGTTTTTTTTTATTGGTCTTATGAAGTATTCTAATTTGTTGAGATAGTGAATTGGTGGGTTTTTGTTAAATGTGAGCCAAAATCATCACAATTAAAAGAACCAAAGACTTAAACTACTTCAGTCTGTGTGCGTTGAATTTATTTAATACACGAGTTTCACAATTTGAGTTGAATTACTGAAATAAACGAACTTTTCCACGACATTCTAATTCATTGAGATGCACCTGTATATTATATATACATCATCTCTTATGAAATATGTTTCTTTTGTAATTTACTTTTCACCCTAGATGTATCTGTTGAAACTCAGGTTACATGTAATCTCTCCAGCTATTCCTGACTCTGGACCGATTAGAGTTTGCTAATTTTAGAATTGTCCTTGTTAAAATGGCAATATGAAGTCCGGTTGGCTGCACATGTTTAAAGTTAATGGTGAGAAAAGGACAACCGCCACAATTTGTATGCTGCACAAAAGAAGGGAAGAAGTGCATTTTGTTTGAGCTGAAGCTGACAGATTATGGTCAGGAGTGCATGCTGGCCGCTCCAGCAGAATCTGGACCAAGACCAACTTTAAAACTAAAATGCACTACCATAATTAAGCTGTGGCACTTAAAGAATCAGTCCATAAAAAGGGGTTGTACAGTCATGGCCAAAAATATTGGCACCCTTGGTAAATATGATCAAAGATGGCTGTGAAAATTAATCTGCATTGTTAATCCTTTTGATCTTTTATTTAAAAAATTCACAAAAATCTAACCTTTCATTGGATAATAAGAATGTAAAATGTGAGGACATATCATTATGAAATAAATATTTTTCTCTAATACACATTGGCCACAATTAATGGCACCCTTTTATTCAATACTTTTTGAAACCTCCATTTGCCAGTTTAACAGCTCTAAATTTTCTCCTATAATGCCTGATGAGGTTAGAGAACACCTGACAAGAGATCAGAGACCATTCCTTCATCCAGAATCACTCCAGACCCTTTAGATTCCCAGCTCCATGTTGGTGCTTCTTCTCTTCAGTTCACCCCACTCATTTTCTATAGGGTTCAGGTCAGAGGACTGGAATGGCCATAGCAGAAGCTTGGTTTTGTGCTCAGAGACCCATTTTTGTGTTGTTTTTGAGGATTGTGTTTAGATTATTGTATGGTTGGAAGATCCAAACATGGCCCATTATAAGATTTCTAACAGAGTCAGTCACTTATTGATTTTTTTTATCTGTTGATATTTGATGTCATGTGTCTAAACAAGATGTCCAGGACCTCCAGCAGAAATATAGGCCCACAACATCAAAAAGCAGTATATTTCATTGTACACATGGGGTATTTTTTATCCCTGTGTTCACCAAACCCATCTTGAGTGTTTGCTGCTAGAAAGCTCATTTTTTATCTTCATCTGACCATAGAAGCCAGTCCAATTTGAAGTTCCAGTCGTGTCTGATAACTGAATATGCTGGAGTTTGTTTTTGGATGAGCTAGGAGAATTTTTCTTGAAACCCTCCCAAACAACATGTGGTGATGTAGATGCTGTTTGACAATTTTTTTTTTTTTTTTTTAAGGTTTTCTGACCCCGAGACTCAACTATTTTCTGCAATTCTCCAGCTGTGGTCCTTGGAGAATCTTTAGCCATTCAAACTCTCCTTCTCACCATGCATTAGGACGATATAGACACACGTCCTCTTCCAGGCAGTTTCATAACATTTTATGTTGATTGGAAAATCTTAATTATTGCCCTGATGGTAGAAATGGGGATTTTCACTGCTCTAGCTGTTTTCTTAAAGCCACTTCACTAATTTGTGAAGCTCAATTATCTTTTGCTGCAAATCAGATAAATATTCTTTGGTTTTTCTCATTGTGATGGATTATTAAGGGAATTTGGGCTTTGTTTTTCCTCCTATTTATATTTCTGTGAAACAGGAAGCCATGGCTGGATAATTTCATGTTCATAATCACCCTGGAGTGCTCAAAATTGTGAATATGAATGGGAATATACTAGGGGTACCAATAATTGTGTCCAGCGTATATTAGAGAAAAACATTTATTTCATAATGAAATTTCTCCCCATTTTAAATTCTTTTCCAATGAAAGGTTAGATTTGTGTCAATTTTTTAAATAAAAGATCAAAAGGATTAACAATGCAGATTAATTTTCACAGCCGCCTTTGATCATATTTACCAAGGGTGCCAATATTTTTGGCCATGGGTGTGTGTGTGTGTGTGTGTGTGTGTGTGTGTGTGTGTATATATATATATATATATATATATATATATATATATATATATATATATATATAGATAGATAGATAGATAGATAGATAGATAGATAGATAGATATAGATATATTCTTTAATTGTTTGTGTGTACAGACTCTTAGTTTTCTTTCAGTGTCAGTTGGACAGTTCAGCGATACATAGAATTACCATAATCATCTTCAAAATGGACAATTACAATTGTCCTTATAATTCATAAATTTTTAATATTTACATTATACTTTCATATCCAAACCAGTAGCGTTATCAGTATAGGATTTTTTTTATTATTCTTATTTATTTTACCCAATCCATTTCACCCTCTCCAACACAACTTGGTGGGCAGATAAAATCTGCATACCCCGACTTGAGTTGAGTAGTTCAGTTGAGTAGCAGCCAATCAGATCTGAAGAGATGATTTTAGTCAGCTCTCGCCATTTTTATATGCAATATGCATCAGACGCTCCACGAATGGTCCGTGGGCGGTGTCATCTGAGGACAAGTCTGGTTTCTGATGTCCTTCTAGACCCTGAAGGATTGCTCAGCAGTCATAGTGCTAATTAATTACAGTGGCAAAGCCATCTGGCTATCAGTAATCCCAGGTAACAGCTTCAGACAGCTTTCAGCTGTCATTACATCGTTAGGGGTTATGCTGTATCATGGCTAACATACGCTTACATTGAGACGTAATGTTTTCACTGTGTACCATATAGCTGATTTGACTTGTGATAATAGTGGGCTTTTATTCTTGGCATTTCAAGTTGGCATTTCTTTCTCAGCATTCCTCTTTCCCTTGAATATCCCTCCATCGCATGCATTTCAGATTCTTGCAGTGAAGCTGATGGCCCGATTCTGTTTGTTTTGCCAGAATCTTCGGGTTTGTTAATTAACGAGAGTATCAGGGTGTAATGGTCACAGTGCTCCGGTCTGGTCATTTTGACAACACTGCAGGAGATAAGAGCGAGAGAGAGAAAGAAAAGGAGATGTGGACTTGGAGCGAGCAAGACAGCATAAAAGGTTAAGAAAACAGGCCTTGTGCAAATTTCGCCCACGGTGCAGCATAAAGATGGAGTATATTTCTAGTTGTGGTGATAGATGGTATAAATTAATGTTTACTTCCCCCTCTGGCACAACAATGCTTTGTTTTTCTCACAGCTGAGTTGTTTTTTTTCTTGCATGCGGTCTTATAAGTTGGTATGGATTCCAGAATTGTCTCCAGCGTGTCTGCGTAAAGCCTCACATCACATTCTCAATGTGATGTGAAAAATCTCAACCTGCCAGAAGGATCTGATCAGTTTGCCAGATCAGGCCCTGAGACTGTCGTTTTCAGAAGCTCTCAGAAGTTACATGGCTCAATTATTATTCAGGCCTCGTCTGCTAAAAGATCTTCCTCCCAGCCCGGAGGCATGATGGGACGCCCACCCCAGTGTGCTGCAGGCCAGCCTCCGTCGGCTCAGTGTGGCACCCCTCCAGGGCTTGGCATGTGGGCATAACTGCATCAGTGTGATGCTCATACGTACTGGCAGGCTAACAGATGTGCCTATTAGTTGGGTGAGCAGGAGTCTCCATCCAGCAGAGCGTCTCTTAACACTCATCATCTTTACTGGTTTATCAGAGCTCCAGCAGTGTGCCTGAAATCTCCCAGATAGCCGCCACCCTCCCCCTTCTTCCTCTCAAGGTGACCAAACTGGAATGAACCTCCTGCCGTTTTTCAGGAAAGCGGTGGGGTTGGACGTCTGAGATTTTTAGCCTCTTCAAGTCCTGCTTAAACCTCTCTCCTGCCATTCATTTATATCTCTCGACACAATCGTTTTGCCCCACAGACTGCAAAGTGCAATTCCGCTTAATGCGTTGTTTCTAAGCTGCCTAACTGGGAGTATGGCTATGGATTTAGTCATACTTCACAATCTACTAGTTTATTTAATCTGTAAATAAAATGGTCAATGTATATCACATAATGTGTATATCACATTAGAATTCTGACATTTCTGTGTGTTCTTTCTTGTGTGCTTTTTTCTTCCCTGTAAATCTAAAGTTTTGGGGGGATCAAAAGTTTTTAAAGTTTTAAACATTTGATAATATAAACATTCTTATATATATATATATATATATATATATATATATATATATATATATATATATATAGTTTAAATATGTACATATAAGTAAAAAAAAAAACAAAAAAAAAAACACTACGGCATATTCTCTAACATAGAATTTTATATAATTTTCTTTTTTTTTTTACCTGCATGCCATGCATAAATTTCAGGGAAAAAAACAAAAAACAAAAAAACTTTACATTTTTGAGTATGTATGATTTTGTAATACATACGACATTTTGTGATTGAATTTTTCAGCTAAAATTGTGTTAATTTGATTAATGGTGCTACGATTGATCGGCTACCGATCACTATCGCCCGATAATCGCGTTGGGATGTTTGATCGGCGGTCTCTGAAAAGGCTGATCTCAAAAAGACAATCTCAAGCTGATGACGCTCCTGCCGTGAGAGGTTTGGCACGATATGCCGCGGCACCGTCTCAGTCTCTGTCCGGCGCAGGTGAAATAATTATAATGCTGAAGTTGAGGTACAATTCATATTTCTTCATTAAATAACTTATAAAGTAATTTGAAAACCTTATGTGAGACATAATTTCACAAACAGCGTGAGTAAATCACAGCGTTCTCTCTTTCTCTCTCAAAATACACAAATGGCTTCAAATCACATTGCATCTGCACTATAAGCGAGCTGCACGCTGCACAGTTGACACAGGAATTGTCACTTGCACAATCGACCCAGGGTCGCGTCATCACTAAAGTTTACAAATTGCAGCACTCGCGCGCTCTCCTGGAGACGGTGTGCTTATGCACACTCAAAGCGCACACACATAATGCCAGGTTCACACACACTCCATTTGCAGTGTGTATGCGGTGCGTATTTTTTCCGCGCTCATGTTAACCGTTCACACTGCACGCAGTTGCGGTCCTGCAGTACGTTCCTGGAGCGGTGCATCTGCAGCAGTGCAGAGATTGAGTCTGTTACTGCGGTGCTGCATGCAGTGAATTAAAGTAACAGCGCATTGTTTGTGGTAAATATGAACATGGATTGACACGAAAATGTAATAATAACACCATAAATGCATATAATTAAAGTCTACTGTGTTTCACAGTCAACACATATTGCTTTTTGGCTAGGTTTAAAGGGAAAGAGCACTTTTAGATAAACAAGGTAATAATAGATGGCACTCGTGGAGGTAGAAAAACAAAGTTCTTTATGAACCGCAGGATTGCTTGTAATAAAGATTTAAATGCAAAAGTAAAGGCAGTAGAGCTGACTGTTTCTGTCAATGGTAAGTTTGTGATAACATAGAAAAGTAGTTTAAATGTTATGCCACTTGCTTGAGCAACTTAACATGTATAAATCTAGAAGTAAATGCAAAAGTAAAAAGCATTGAATAATGTTTTGCTTATATTTATTGCGTTTAAACACGTCTATGAAAGATTGTATTATTGTACTGTGTAAAAAAAGAATCGCAATGCTGAAAAAGCATTTTCAGTAACAATGTTTGGATTTGAAATCAAAATAATGGATAAATGTTGTGTTTGTGGTAAACAGCCATGGATCAGTTGCAGACTCCTGTGTGAAAGCACAGTCCGTGATGCTTCTACACCGCTTACGTACCACACATGGACTGCATACGAACCGCAAACGGCCTATGTGTGGCCTATGTGTGAACCTGGTGTAAAAGGCCGCCTCACATACAGCTCACGAAATCAGGCTTGTGCTGTGTGTAAGCTATTGGACGATTGTAAAAACAAAAATGCACTGCATGATCAAACATTTAGGTGAGATAAATATATATTTTTGAAAAATGTCTAAAAAATGCCCCCTCCACCCCTCAAATTAAAAAATCCCCTCTCACAAGAGTCACCTAAGAGGGGAATTCCCCCCATTTTCAAAAATGAAATTCAGGCACTGAATAAATGTCTAAAAATCCTGAGTGGAGTATCACTATAAATAATTCTACATGATGAAAAGAAGGCTTTAAAAAGATCGGTATCTGTGATCGGTATCGGCAGATACTGCTCTCTGTGATCGGCGATCGGTGATCGGCCTCAGAAATCCTGTTCGGAGCACCCCTAATTTTGATACATACAGTTACTGTGAAATTACTATGATTTTGGACATGCCACCCACCCGTTTTTCTTATGGATGGATTTGCTTGTTGCAAAGGGTGGCTTAAGCTCAAGATTTCATCCTTTTTTAAACCTCAAACTCTTTCTGCTTTGCTTCCAAATCCTATCAATATTCATCCAAGCTCCCATGGTTCCATCTCTCACCCAGGATTCTCCCTGAGGGCTCTTCTGTGAGCCCCCTGCTGGCCGCATACTCTCGCTGCAGGACGGGGAGGGGGCCTCCCAGTGCCTCCCACCAGTGTTCTAATCCAGATTGATCTGCACGGCACGCGGCTTCATCGATCGTGCCTCTCCAGGCTCTAACGGAGGCCCTGCAGTCTGAGTCTGTGTTGCTTCCTATTGGCAAGCCTATGCGTGCGTGCCTGTGTGTGTGTCATTATATGTGTCAAAGCATCTTCAAATTGGTCGTCTTCCATTCATTAGCGGTCTCTGCAGCAAGACCTGGCATAGATTCACCTGTGATCTCTCCCACCTGTTGTTGTTTGTGGGGTCCCATCTCTCCCAAGGTCTAGCTTTGGTTCATCTAAACCCACCATGACCAGTCAATAAGCTAATCGTTACATAATTGGATTTAGCGATCTTTGTGACTTAGAGAGCATATGAAAAGGATTGTTTCTCTTTGATTAAGGGTGCTAGTGTGTGTTTGGCAGCACTGATCATTTTTATTTCTGTGTTTGCGGAAGAGGCCAGAATGAAGGACTGTATTTATTACCGTATTAAAATTTAACGCGATAGTTCATCATGTTGTTCCAAATCCATATGACTTTTTTTTTTTTTCTCAAACACGAGCTTTTGAAGAATATTGTGGCCAGTATAATAAAAAATAATTGAGACCAAGGCTGAATTCTTCAAAATGTATTCAAAATCATTATAAATGTATCACAAAAGTGATTTTTGCACTATTTTTGAGGTTTTCTGAACATATGGGATAGATTTGTGTGAGTAACAGCCAATTTAAATCATTATTCATACCTGTGCAACCTTAACAGAATAGAAATAAATTAGTAAATTAAACTCCAGAACCGATTCAATCAGCTTCGTGGATGAAACATCCAGATGTGAACTGGATCATCTGATTCATTGATAATATGTGACTCAGAAGAATCATTTGTTCACAAATCAACATCACTTCTACTTTGATATAATTGTTCCAAGAAAAGCTGAAACACAGTATGACTTTTATCATTTTGAAGCTTGAAAGCCCCAGTCATCATTCATTTTAATTATATTAAAAAATAATTGCCAGGATATTCTTCAGAAATTTTCTTTTTGTTTTCCACAGAATATTTTGGATATTCATTTAATTAAAAGGAAATCTCCTTTTTCAAAGAAGCAAAAAAATTCTTGTTTGAAACAGATTTGAAACAATGTGATATTGAAGTGAAAACAATCAATTTTTTTTCTGGGGTCAACTAGTGCTTTAATGGTATAACACATACCTAGAAAAATAACACATGACACCAGTCAAAACCAGAGGTCAGATTTCAGTGATACTAAGCTGAGGCGGGATGTTACCACTAACAAGACCGGCAGCGTTTGCAAATGCATGACCCAATCACAGGTAACCTTCTCTCAAATGCTTCTGCAGTTCCCATGGCAATAAGGCACTTGTTGCAAACCCTCAGGGAAAATAGCATAGTCTTCACATGACACGTTCCCTTGGTGACACCTGTATCTTTGGAGTTAAAAAAAAACGCTGATGCATCAACGCAATAGTAATTGGCAGCTTGTTAAAATTAAAAAGAAGAGATAAGAAGAAAAAAAAAACAATGACGAAAAGAAAAAGCTGTTATTCAGCTGAGCACCCTCAGAGCTGATCTCACAACAAAATCTGACATTGAAAATATTGAGTGGACAAATGAAGCATGGTTTTGCTAGATCTCCGGCAGGCTGCAGCCCAGGCGTCAACCTGATTTAATTCTCCTGCTGTCTGGTTTTCCAAAAAAGCTGCTTTCTGTCACTTACTTACCATGTCACCAGGGGTGAAGTGACATGGAACTGCAAGTCCACAAATCCATTTTAATTCTCACCTCCGAAGTGGATCTAGTCTTATCCCTGGAGGAGATGTGGATTTACAGCAGGAACAACAGCCGATCCAGTATGCTTCATTTGCACATTGAGACAGATGCAAGCCAATTTACTGATATCAAATGAGAATGCGCCATTGATTTAAAGCACATTGTTCAGCAGAAATGGTGTGGCGAGAATGCCGATATTCTCATGTAAATAGGGCTCGTCTCAATCGTTAGACCCTCTAATGGGCATGCTTTGTGTTACAAAAAGTCGCATAATGACAGAATATAAATATAAAAACCTGCATTAACACCTTTGTTGTTCAATTTACAAGAAGCTGCGTTTCGCTGAGGGTGCTAAACGCTTCAGAAATACAACAGATGACGGGTCTTAATAAGTGGGCATGAAACTTTCTGCGGCAAACAGAAAGATACAGAGAAGCAGATGTCTGCCAGAGTGTGTTCGATAAACGCTCAAGAACCGTTCTCCAAATAGGACACACATCTCAATTTAACCTCAACCTGACAGAATTTTCTGTTTACAAGGGTCTGCTTGGTTTGAAAGATCAGGTAAAGTCGAGAGAGTCGAGAGCACAACAAATGTTCTCCAAACAGGCCCGTGTCATGTCTGCAACTGACTTTATGATATGCAAACACACGGCTGTTGAATGTGAAGTGTTCGCAGTAGCCTTTCCTCTTTGTTGTTTCCTTCTGTCGTATACTGCTGTCCCACCAGTTTGCTCTGCCGGGAGCCAGAGCTCTGACATTTTCAATGTATTTAAACCAACTTCCATACGGGTCTAATGCCAAATGCACACTACAAGCCCTAAAGACTCGCATTTTCAAACAGTTTCTGATGTTCTGACTAGATGCGTGAAGATCGATTTCCTTTCCTACTGTAGCTTCAATCCCAAAATTTATTCTCACACTAACTTACAAACATAGCAATGCAAAAATGTATCCTTGACAGCTTGTTAAAAACAACAGGAAGAATGGGCTTGTGATTGTTTTTACACTGATTTGCACAAAAATGTGGGGGGAAAAAAAATAAGGAGCTGAAAAAATATGGATAAGACATGGGGAGCCAGCTCACGCTTCCAAATGCGTCACCCTCCTCTGGTGTTTTTCACTCACATGCGTTACCCTCACTCTCTCTCGCAGTTTCTTTGGCTTTTTCTTGCTTGTTTGGGAAATGCACACACCTGAAGAATAGTCGGCCAGATTTCAAACCAGTTTCACGTGTGTGCATGTTAGAAAAGCGTTGGTAACCTTTGGTGTGAATTGGCTGAAATCTGAGATTACAAATGAAAAATATTGTAGTGTGAAAAGATTGAGTCTGGTGTAGTGCACTTGGCTTAAACACCACACATCTGATCCTTTATGTTGCCCTTCTTTTTTTCAGTTTCGAGTCTTGCAGTGTGGCATGAGAGAGCTACAAAATGAGGCTAGTTTCAGCTTGAAGAGACTGCAACTATAATTTTGCTAATGGTGTAGATCCTCTTGCACTTTGTCTTTTTGATTCATCAGGGTTTGTTTCTCTCTCTTCCTCTTCTACTTCTCTCGCTCTCTATCTGTCACTAAGTGTCAGTTAAACTATTGTTCTGGCAACCACAATTCAATCAATTCCAATTCAGGATCAATTGCACACTACACAGCTCCATCCTGGCAATCCATGAGGCTCGCCTTCCCGTTGGGTCCTTCCTCTCTGTTCACGATCAATAGGTCACTCCTCTCAGCCCTATCTCAAATGAACGGGATTGGCTGTTCACCTATGCGGTTCCTCGGCTCCGCTGAGCTCACACTTTTTAAAACAGGTACAGCTTGTTGCTCTCTTTAACTATGTTAGGCCTTCACTCTGATCTACTGAGATGTTTGTGTGGAACGTCTTGACTTAATGCCTTCCTCTTTAAAGATATGAGGAATGACCCCAATATCCTTCAGCCTCAGTTCCCTATTCAGTTTATTCAATTCAGTTCTACAAATAATCGAGATTGTAAAGTGGTTCTTTGTTTAAAAAAAAAAAACAAAAAAAAAAAACAAACAAACAAAAAAACCTCAGACTCTAAGAACACAGTGCAGTGTATTTTCTGAATGGTTGCTTTACTGCTACTTGCTTAAAAGCCAGTGTTAAAGCCCAAAGTGTTAAAGGGATAGTTCACCCAAAAATGAAAATTACCCCATGATTTACTTACCCTCAAGCCATCCTAGGTGTATATGACTTTCTTCTTATATCTTCTTATATTAAAAAATTGCCCTGGCTCTTTCAAGCATTATAATGGCAGTGAATGGGCGTTGAGATTTTGAAGTTCAATAAAGTGCACCCATCCATCATAAAAAGTGTGCCACATGGCTCCAGGGGGTTAATAAAGGCCTTCTGAAGTGAATCGATGCGTTTGTGTAAGAAAAAAATATCCATATTTAAAACTTTATAAACCATAATCTCCAGCTTCCGCTAACTGTCGTACACGCGTTCATGAGAGAGTGACGTTCCTGTGGATGATTTCTTTAGTCAATTCAGCCTGAATTACTTAAAATAAAGAATCAAAAATCTAAATTTGTTTCCAATAATCTTTGTTTTATTTATAACTATAGTATTTATAATATTAATATTTTATGATTTAATTTATTCCTGTGATGGCAAAGCTGAATTTTCAACATCATTACTCCAGTTTTCAGTGTCACGTAATCCTTCAGAAATCATTCTAATACGCTGATTTGCTGCTCAAGAAATATTTCTTTTTAATATCAATGATGAAAAATTAATCAATTTTTTCAGGATTCTTTGATGACAGTTCAAAAGCACAGCATTTAATGTAATGCTTTGTTAAAAATGCAAATGTTCTGTCACTTTTGATCAATTTAATGTGTCCTTGCTAAATAAAAGTTTTAATTTCTTAAAAAAAAAAAAAATACCCTAAACTTAAGTTTTTTTTTTTTTTTTTTTTTTTTTTTTTTTTTTGTATTTCCTATTTACTGTTCGAATGTTCAGCATTCACACGATTTGTAATGTTGCATGCCGAATTTATATTTCTTACATTTATTTGCAAATCAAACCTTGTTATTGTCTTTCTTGCATATATTGAAATATTTATAGCCATCTTTACATTGCACACTGACTATGCATTGACCTTGTAAAAAAAAGTCTACAACCTAAACATACCTCTGCACAGTTTATTTGCCCCCTTACAAGCACTGATATGTCCTTCAGGATTTGCAGATCTAGGTTTCGTTTGGATTTCTGCAGTGAAAGTTCGATATGTTTGTGTACAAAACTGCACATATGCCTTTGTTTGCAGTCAATGAGGTGTTTCGGTGACCCTTATCCTAGATGATTTGGTCATTACATTCCACCAACCAGCAATTAATGGTTGACTCCAAAGCCCTTGGCTCTGGTTGACTGGTTGACCACCTTCACTTCAATCAATGGAGTAGTCTGTTCACCTTCCTTCTAAATCAAAGAGTTATTTACTTCCCCGTTCAACATCCTTTGAACACTCTAGACCATATGAATAGTCTGTCCTCTTAAACTAATGCACAGTTAATGAAACACTCCTGTGAACCCAGCTCTTCCTATATTCACTTCCACTGATACAGCTTCCCACGCATAGGAAGAGCCACAGGCCTTTTCTCTGATGCAAGCCACGCTCTTGAAGCTTCCAGATGGTGAAAAGTGGAAAAAGAAAGTGGAAAATTCATTGTGACCACAGTCAAAGCTGATCGAAATGGATCTGTGTAGAATATGTGAGAAATATACGCGTTTCCATGGTGACAATAGAGGTTTGGTTGTTGTCACATGGCGAGGATGATGTGTCACAAAATTTGTTGGCAGGAATGTTGTGTACCTCTGTCTCACGCAATCTCACACTTATGGGTGCATACATATAGAAATTTCTGAGAGGATGGATTATTGTCCTGCGAGAGCCTGGGGCGCAAGCCTATTTTGAGGCCCCTTTTTGACAGCCCACATACTGTTTTTGCCAGAGAGGACATTATGGTATCCTGTAACTGTGACTTTTGTGCAGTTGCATCTAACTGCTACTTTATATTCTATATTTGTGACTTGAAAACAAATTTTTCCCACCCCAAAATTCTAACTTTATGTCTAAAAATGACCCATGAAAAACCAATAATTAAGACTTTAGCCCCTTCTAATTCCAACTTTTTGCAAATATGCCTTGACAAGTGGCTGATAGATAGATAGATAGATAGATAGATAGATAGATAGATAGATAGATAGATAAAATAATATAAAATTAATAAATAAAATCTGTAAAAAAAAAACTGTAGACTGTATATTCTGATTTATTTGCATTTCTGTCAGTGTTTATTTAATGCAGGTCCGAGGAGCTAGAGAGTTGAAATTGTCAAACACTGTTTTTCTAATTTCACATAATAAAAATTTGCATTACAAATATATTAAATAATGTAGCAACTGTGTGAAATAGTCACAGTTACTAGAATACAATACCCTGTATTCAACACAAAGGTGACAATGATGTGTATTCATGTATTTCACATTGTGCCAGCAGTCATTGGCATACATTCAAGTGCTGATTGCCTGTATCAATTTTACACTAGCAGGGCCTTGTTTCTGGATGCCAGGCCACCATGGGACATTCAGCTCAAGGCCCCTGACAGTCAGAGGTCCCAGGGCACTGGCCCCATTAGCCATAATTCATCCTTCCACTCAAGCATGGAAATTCATGCTTAGTAAGGAAGTACATGCAAGTATCAGTATTGTTAAAAAAAAAAAAAAAAAAAAAATATATATATATATATATATATATATATATATATATATATATATATATATATATTAGTATTCTGTAATTGAAATTAAAGCTGAAATAATATGAAATGTAAATATTAGATGAAAAATGTACATCTAAATGAAAATAAGAAATGTTGCCTTGGCAATAAAGAAGTTAATAAGTGTTAAAAATAGCAAATAATCATAATAATAATAATAATAAAACCTATGCAGAATTATTAAAAAAGTTACTAAATTAGTAACAAAATTACTGAAATTAAAATAAAAACTAAAAATATAAAAATAAAAAAAATATTTTTTTTTCAAATTAATTTAAAATATTAATTTACTTTAATAGTACTTAAATAACACTAGAATGGCACAAAACCATATTCTTAACTAAAATCTGCTACGATATTTGTGATTATTTGAGTATTTTGAGTGCTATCACCCCCGTTCTCTCTTACAAACCCTTTTAGACTCTCATCAAGCCAAAACCACCACTGACAGCACATGAAGGGGTTAGTCATCATGTGCTCAAAGCGTGCGTG
The DNA here is from genome assembly GCA_039654775.1 of Spinibarbus caldwelli. Classification (NCBI taxonomy): domain Eukaryota; kingdom Metazoa; phylum Chordata; class Actinopteri; order Cypriniformes; family Cyprinidae; genus Spinibarbus; species Spinibarbus caldwelli. The sequence continues at coordinate 6,419,784 of CM077247.1, forward strand.
TGTATGCATGTGTGTGCTTGTATGCTGAAGGCACCCTGCGGGCTGTGTGAGAGGCAGTGCAGTGTTTAGAGGACAGCAGCACAATATGGACTCTGCCCTGATGGAGAGGGGAGAGGAGGGGACTGATGTGATGAGTGTAGGACCAGAAGGGTTGTGCAGGCTTTAGGGTCCATTTGCTGCAGGGTTGTTGAACAGCTGTTCACATACACAACCCAGCTGAAACCAGGTTGAAATGTTCTTCACCTCTGGGTAACTGTGGAGTCTGTTAGAGGAGGGATGTAATTCAGTTTGATGTGAATGAAAATGAGGCTATGAAGGGCAGATAGATAGTACAGTCAGTTTGATATGTAGTACTATCCTAGGTCATGCCTAGGACACAGACAGAATCAGTGGACTGTTTTATGAATTGTCTCGACATGTTTAAAGGGACGATGTTCATAATTAAAGGGTTAATTCACCCAAAAATGAAAATTAGGCTGTTTTACTTACCTTCGAAGCATCCTAGGTGTATATGGCTTTCTTCTTTCAGACGAATCCAATCGGAGTTATATTAAAAATTGTCCTGGCCCCTCCAAGCCTTTCAATGGGGAGAAACGGGTGTTTGCTGGATCCAGTTCAGAAGACGTGAAATAAAGTGCGTGCATCCATAATAAAACGTGCCTCACACGGCTCCGGGGAGTGAATAAAGGCCCCCTGTAGCGAATCCATGCGTTTTTGAAAGATAAATATCCATATTTCAAATGTAATAAACACCTAAGTAAGTTTCCTTACTTTAGCAAAGCAAAACCAGTCTCCTTTTGGCTTATATCAAAATCCTCCAACATTTTCCTTTACAAATCCTCATTTTGTGCTTCTAATTTATGACATGATCAACTGAAAATGCAAGAAGTGAGTTTTTTTAAAAATATTTGTTGAAATGTTTGTTAATTGCATATGCAAGAGTTGAGGTATTTGCGTATTTGATATGTATTTAGTTTATTCATTCATTCATCAGCTAAAAATGCAAGCGTTTTTGTAAATGAATTAATGTATATATGAGCTGAAAATGCAAAAATTAAATTATTTATACAAGTGTTTGTCAGTTGCATGTCTATTTATTTACTTTTCTGTTGAAGTATTTTTTAGTTGCTTACAGTATGTAAAGGGTTTATATATTTGTTCTTTAATCAGCTGAAAATGCAAGTGCTTATAATTTTTTTATTTTCATTCATTTATATACAGGTGCATCTCAATAAATTAGAATGTCGTGGAAAAGTTAATTTATTTCAGCAATTCAACTCAAATTGTGAAACTCGTGTATTAAATAAATTCAGTGCACACAGACTGAAGTAGTTTAAGTCTTTGGTTCTTTTAATTGTGATGATTTTGGCTCACATTTAACAAAAACCCACCAATTCACTATCTCAACAAATTAGAATATGGTGACATGCCAATCAGCTAATCAACTCAAAACACCTGCAAAGGTTTCCTGAGCCTTCAAAATGGTCTCTCAGTTTGGTTCACTAGGCTACACAATCATGGGGAAGACTGCTGATCTGACAGTTGTCCAGAAGACAATCATTGACACCCTTCACAAGGAGGGTAAGCCACAAACATTCATTCCCAAAGAAGCTGGCTGTTCACAGAGTGCTGTATCCAAGCATGTTAACAGAAAGTTGAGTGGAAGGAAAAAGTTTGGAAGAAAAAGATGCACAACCAACTGAGAGAACCGCAGCCTTATGAGGATTGTCAAGCAAAATCAGTTCAAGAATTTGGGTGAACTTCACAAGGAATGGACTGAGACTGGGGTCAAGGCATCAAGAGCCACAAGGAATTTGGCTACAGTCGTATTCCTCTTGTTAAGCCACTCCTGAACCACAGACAACGTCAGAGGTGTCTTACCTGGGCTAAGGAGAAGAAGAACTGGACTGTTGCCCAGTGGTCCAAAGTCCTCTTTTCAGATGAGAGCAAGTTTTGTATTTCATTTGGAACCCAAGGTCCTAGAGTCTGGAGGAAGGGTGGAGAAGCTCATAGCCCAAGTTGCTTGAAGTCCAGTGTTAAGTTCCCACAGTCTGTGATGGTTTGGGGTGCAATGTCATCTGCTGGTGTTGGTCCATTGTGTTTTTTGAAAACCAAAGTCACTGCACCCGTTTACCAAGAAATTTTGGAGCACTTCATGCTTCCTTCTGCTGACCAACTTTTGAAAGATGCTGATTTCATTTTCCAGCAGGATTTGGCACCTGCCCACACTGCCAAAAGCACCAAAAGTTGGTTAAATGACCATGGTGTTGGTGTGCTTGACTGACCAGCAAACTCACCAGACCTGAACCCCATAGAGAATCTATGGGGTATTGTCAAGAGCAAAATAAGAAACAAGAGACCAAAAAATGCAGATGAGCTGAAGGCCACTGTCAAAGAAGCCTGGGCTTCCATACCACCTTAGCAGTGCCACAAACTGATCACCTCCATGCCACGCCGAATTGAGGCAGTAATTAAAGCAAAAGGAGCCCCTACCAAGTATTGAGTACATATACAGTAAATGAACATACTTTCCAGAAGGCCAACAATTCAATAAAAATGTTTTTTTTATTGGTCTTATAAAGTATTCTAATTTGTTGAGATAGTGAATTGGTGGGTTTTTGTTAAATGTGAGCCAAAATCATCACAATTAAAAGAACCAAAGGCTTAAACTACTTCAGTCTGTGGGCATTGAATTTATTTAATACACGAGTTTCACAATTTGAGTTGAATTACTGAAATAAATGAAGTTTTCCACGTCATTCTAATTTATTGAGATGCACCTGTATTTGCCAGCTGTTAGTTGAGGGGTGGGGTGTTTGTAAATTTATTTGTCAGCTGATGGGACATTTATTTTTGTTTTTATCAGCTCAAAATTTGTGAAAAAAAGCATATATTTTATACTGTTCCCTGTTCAATGTTTCAACCCCAAAGTCATGCCATTGAGTGAATGTTGCTGGATTCACACTTTTCAAGGAAATCAACATACAAATGGCTTATTATAGTTGTGTCTGCTTATTAAGCTGTGAATAGGAGAAAGTCATAACAGACAGCCTTTACCATAACTGAGCGATTGAGCTCATAACAAACCGTCCCATCACTGTGCCTCTGTGGGTGTGAGGGGTCATATTGAAAAACGTTTAATGAACTACTTGACCTGTCAAGCAGCACCTGTGTGTGAAGACATGAAAGCTTCTCTTGCCTTTTATTTTTGGATGTGTGTGTGGTTTTAGCTTGTCTCTCTCTTCATCAGGTTACTCATTAAATGAGCATGTCTTTGATGAATGCATTTAATTATATTCCCTACTTCTGTTAAATATGATACGACCTGTCTTGTCATTGCAGCACAGTTATTTCTCAGCTTTGTATAATAGAGTCTAAAATGCTTCTGTATTTTCAAAATTATGCTTTCTTGAAAGAAAAAAACCTGACCTGTACTAGACAAAACAGAGAAAGCAATGAGTGTAAAACATGTAAAACAACTCCCACAGCAGGATTTTCTTTCCATTAAATATTGTATTTACAACTCTGAAAAAAGGCTTTTACTGGGTGAGTCTCAGGGGCCGCAGACGTGTGACCTGATTCAGACACGCTCTCCTTTAGGGTCTTGAGACTAGTGAGAGCAGACTGAGATTTCTGTGGTCAAAAGCACCACTGTGACAGACCAAACTTGCCCTGGTTTTGTCCACCTTCACCCCTATTTTAGGCTTTTTTATCAGTATACTATACTGAATTCAGTTGCCTTTCTAAAGCACTTTTTTCTTTCTTTTGTCAGTGTGAATGTTCAACCACAGCTGTTGTTATTAAGGTCTTTTTTGTTCTTTTTAAAAAATTTATTTTAATTCATAATCTCATGCTGTGAAATGCAATCTCTACTCTTCCTTAAAGGGATGTTTTACCCAAAAGTGAAAAATATGTCATGATATCATTCCAAACCCACAGAATAATACAATTTTTTTTTTTTTTTAATCCCATAGTGGAGGGGGAAAAAAAAGCTTTCATATGCCACTATGTTTTTCCTTGAATAAAAAGAGCACTGGAACATCTCCATGGAAGAAAAAAAATCATATTAGTTTTGAATGACTTTAGGGTGAATAAATGCTGAGAGAAATTTCAGTTTGGGTAAACTATCCCTTTAAAATACTTTTTTTTTTTTTAAATCCATAAATTTCCAATTGATATGAGATTTAAAAACTGCCGTTTAACGATCTTGTTCAGACAGAGAGCAGTGAGTAAGTGTGTGTGTTTATGTGTGAAACACAGTCGTATTTTCATTTTATGTGTGTTGCGATGACAGAAGATATACAGGCAGTTTCGGACCAAAGCAATCGACCGCCTCTATCAAAGGGACAATACTGACAGTCATAAAGCTTTCTGGGAGGACTACTCCACCCTCACACTTATATTGCAATGTTTTGTTTTTGTTGTTGTTATATATATTTTTTCATACTTCAACTTTGAGTTCAGCCCACCCACCTTCACTGAAACAGCACCATAAAAGCTCACTGAGACCTTTATGAGAGCACAGAAAGAGCCTGGTTTGTCTCTTATTCTCTTTGTCCTTTTGTTCCCTGTGCTGGGAAGAGATGAGAGGGAGCAGAAATGATAGAAGAGCTTGATTTGGTTCTCTCTTTGTGTGTGTGTGTGTGTGTGTGTGTGTTGATAGAGAAGACTGGATTTTGCATGACAGCCCCACACAAAGACCCTTAAAACACTCTGACCTTTAACACACACTGACTCTTATCTCACACTGACCCCTACTATACAGAGAGTCTTATCAAGCATGACCCCTGCTTCTCCCTGTCAGATGGCTCAACCTCAGACCGCAGTTAAGGAATCGAAACGCCTCAGATATCAAAACTATAATGTGAAGTTCAGGTGAGCACATACAGATGTGTAAAATCATAAACAAGCATATATATAACTTGAACCATACTATCTTTTTTATTGTCTCTGGTCTTATTATGCATGATTTGTAAGTACATTCAAAAGAAAAGAAATGTCATTGTCTTCCATCAAAATTGATTAACTTATTCCATCTCTGAAATGATTTTTCTTTTCTGTTGGCATAATTGCGGCCGCATGGGTCAGGAAAAAATAAATATTTAAGATTCCATGAAATCCCTAAATTTGATTTTTGTGGCTTTTAGTCCATGTCTATTGGCTCTCAAGCCATCTATATGCTAGTGTACTCCTAAAAGCTGACCTTTAGCAGATATACACATTATCATAAATCTATATCACAATAAACAGTATTTTGCTCCTGGGAAAGCGGAGCAAAAATATGAATGACTCATCATGCTCTCTGGGCTCTCTAAAATAACCCACCTCTGACTAACATTAGCAAATATTAGATTTTGGTTTATGCCTGTGATGTAAACTGATATGAAATACAATTAACGAGTATAAATTGTACAATTTAAATTTTGAATATATTTTAAAATATAATTTATTCCTGTGATATCAAAGCTGAATTTTCAGCATCAGTACTCCAGTCTTCAGTGTCACGTGATCCTTCAGAAATCAGTCTAATATGCTTGCTGCTCAAGAACATTTCTTACTATATCAGTAATGAAAACAGTTGTGCTGCCTTTTTTTTTTCCAGAAATTTCTTTGATAAAAACATTTATTTGCAATAGTATTAAAAAGTATTTTGTAACATTAGAAATGTCCTTACTGTTTTATTTAATGCACCTTTGCTAAATGAAAGTATTAAGTTCTTTAAAAAAAAAAATCTTAATGGTATACATTATCTGATTATTTCCATTCAGGTTCTTTTTTTCCCCTCTATGCATAATTTCTCTATGCAAATTATGACCATTAAATGTGTTTTAAATACAATTTCCTGTTATTTCAATTTGTTTAGAGTTGTTTTCCTCATCTTGGCTCCTAGATAAAAATATATTTCATCTTTAAACCTGCTCATAGCGAGGAATACCTAGATGCCATTAGCAACTCATGCTAATTACAGCAATACACCAACACATCTGCCTTATTTGAAAGGTTAAGGTCAGACATAAACACATGCAAGCCAATTGACAGTTACAGACTGCGACAATCATCTTGTTCCAACAAGCATCAAGTCATCCTCTTGTTTTGAATCAATGTCTTGCTAGCTTGTGTATAATAACAGCAGGGTGGCAAGTGACTACCTCTGATGAGCTCAACCCAAAATATTGACCTTTTCAAGATGGGTGTTATGCTGACATGTTCAGATTGTTTTAATTCAGAACATATACTTCTGTTACATAGAAAAGATCTTGGATGTCTGCTACATCCAAAAAAACAAAAAAAACAAAACAAAAAAAAACTTCCAAGTAAACATTTTAGCAGCACATACTTTCTTTGAGAGTCAGTCCATGACCTTGGCATTGTTGCCTTGGCCTTGCACTGTGCTGGACTGCAAACCAGAGGATGGGTGTCGTGCTCAATGAGATCTAGTCAATATTGTTCCTTTTCATGGCACTGTGAATGTTAAGCTCTGCTCTTTGTTTGCATTTCATTAATACAAGAATTCATTGTTTAATTAATGAAATTGGTTTGTACAGATGACACGCTGCTCTGCAAGAGAAAAAGAGGAACGAAAAACCCTAGATATCCACACACGCACAAAGAGAAGTAATTGCTAATAAGCGTGCTTGACTCTGAGTTAAGCACTTGTGGAGTGGCTGTCTGTGTGTAGGCTATGACAGCAGCGTGCCGTTCGAGAGCGAGCATCCTTATGCGCAACATCCCACTCCGGCCTCTGCTGCACACACGGATCGCGCGAGTAATAAGTGGTTATCTCCCGAGAGAAAAGTCCCTGTCAATCATGCCGTATTAGTCTATGCAAAGGATCTGCGTGCTGATTGGTCAGGAAGTTCTGCTAATTGGCCTCTGCGTTGCATTAGTGCTGCTGCAGGGGGGCCGTGTTTTGCCTCGATGATGACGGATGGCGCAGACGGTATGTGTGTGTGTGTGAGGAGACGGTGGGCCGTAGGAAGGGTGTAATGGTGGGTTGAAGGGACAGATTAGGAAATGGGGGGTTTAATGATCCCGTCTGCAGCGCTGTCTCTGAGCCAGCTGCATGTCTGCGAGATCTAAAAGAGACGTTTCCCTGAGGGAGTCTCCTCAGATGAGCACTCGCGCACACCGCCGATGCTGCTGTCATGCCAGTTTCGGCTCAGGATAGGTTGGCACGTGACTTGACTGTTTTAAAGGAGTGCTGCATAGTGTGTGTGTGTGTGTGTGACTTTGCAGTTTTTATAACATCGTCTCTGACAGATACATGGAGATGGAGCATAAGTCTTAGTGCGTTTAAAGGCTTTTCATTCCAGAATGCTTCTCGGCAGGGCTACGCAAACCTATTACGCTAAAGGCCTGCCATTAGATCAGTGCAGCAGAGACCAGCTGCTCTGATCGAGGTGCTTAACCTGAGATCTACAGCTACTACTACATCAGAGTACGACTGCGATCAAGAGACATGCTGTAAACAGGGTAAAGAGTGTGTGTGGTATGGAGGAGGCCATGGCAGTTTACTGAACCTGAAACTCTGCTCTGATTTCTCCACAGTCCATAGCTGAACTTTTAAAGTTACTCTACTTCTAAGTCATCTTTAAACTGCAAAGGTGGTACAGAAGGATATAAATCCACAAAAAAAGAGCATTTACAAAGTTTTTAATGCGGCATGCAGGCAGTATATATTTACATGAATTTACACAGGAATCACAATCACAAAAAGAAGTGCAAAAAATTTGTTTTTACAGTGTTGACTTCTGTGTGGATTTGTATGCACAGCTGACAGAAAACAAGGCAGCAGCAAAGTTTAAAGTAACTTTAATGCAGTGTTTCATTTACACAAACGTTAACGGCATCAAGCTGCCTCTGACACTCGGAGGTGAGGTAGGCCAGAGCTGACAATGTTTGTCAGTTGTCACTGAGTGTTCATCACCGCCTTGAATGCAAATCGAGGTCTTCCACCACTTAGGTCCAGATGGTTAATCTCTTCTTCTGTTGTATCTAGGCTCTTTTATTGTATATCTGTTACTTTGAATAATAAAGAACTTATTATTTCACCCTTATTTTGACACATTATTTTCACAAAAGTAGACACTTTGCTTGCTTTATATGTACTTTCTATATATATATAAAATCATTTTTATGTGGTATTTGTATTGTAATTTAATTTTCTCTCTATAAAAATAATAATAATACAATTACAAATGATAGTCGTGCTAATAAAATTTATTAAAAATGGTATTATAAAAAATAATTAGTAAGAATTAGATTAAATAAATACCATAAAGAAATTAACATAGGGCTTCTATACAATACAATAAAATGAAATGGAATAAAATGTTTAATGAGAATTTAATGAATATTAATACTGTTGCATATATACACAGGCTCTTCTCGTCTCATCTCGTTCCACCCACGTACACATATGTAGAAATGAAAAGGTGTGTAAGTGTTGTGCCGTCAGAGCCTCACAGTCAATCAGGTCACACACAAACAGATGAATTAACACACAGATGCTGCACTTTTCTGAGCCTTCTCGGCCAATTGGCATTGTGCTGGGCTGTTGATAGAGCGCTGGCAGCCGTTCAGCAGACTGCTCAACCTCGCATCAAACGCACACCCGCCCATCTCGCTTTTATGCCTCTCTGTAAAAACTTTGTTTGATCTGCCTGACAAAACACACACGCTCACACACATGTAGGGATAAAAGCAATTTACAGAGAGAAGCCTATGTTTGCGCTGTGACATTCTCTGAACAAACATCATGAACATGTGTTAGGGCTGGGGATGGGGGGGATGACATTGCAATATTTTTTTCTGCAATGTATTGCAATAATAACAGCAATTTTTGTCTAGATTACTTTAATAGGAAATAATAATTATACTAACAATTGGGGTGGTTTTGTAGATTTGCTCTAAGACAGAAAACACTGTTATCATGAGCTGAATGAGTGTAAATGAACAGAGTGCCTTGATTTTTTTTATATTCACGCTAAGCCATATTAGGATTACAGTTTTATTTCAAACTGGGTTTTTTTCAGTGCATAGTGTGGAACAGGTTCAGAGGTCAGCTTGTGCTGGAGGTTAACGTCACTATCGATTTATGCCAAGCTTTCATTTCTCTACAGCCTATCAGTCAGAAACGATACACTCCTCCTCATGAGTGAATCCAATGGAAAATAGTGCCATTTCAGATGTGAGATTTTATTTCTTTTACGCGTTCGTTTGAATAAAAAGAATCTGCAGAAATGGCGGTTTGGGGGGATAGGTTGGGACTGAATGCTGTTCGTTCATTCTCCTCTCTGTAGCCGCTGCTGTTGGTGGTCACTTTGCTCACTGAGTGTGGGCTGAGAGACCATCTGTTAGTCTCGCCTACCGCTGTGACCCTCAAAAGAGCATTTCAGCAGACAGGCGAAACCCTCAGAGCATCAGCAATGGTCACAAATTGTGTTATAGACTGTTGTCCAGCAGCAGTTGCTGCTGTTTCCATCAATCTATGTGAATGACTAATGTGTGTGCACGCATGTGCTTTTGTGTTGGACATGAGGATTGACTCAGTGTACAGGCAGGCTCTTTGGGGGTCACTGCTGTAACAGACTGTCTCCTAAACCCCCTGACTCTCCAATCCACCTGTCTCTGTGAAGTGATGAGGGTGAGATCCTGCTCGCTGCACCTGAGACCCTCCTGTACACGCGCACATAAAGATGCACACATAGGCTCTGCTCCAAAACTCAGTGAGCTGTCTGCTGTCCACAAAGCCAGCTACCTTCTAAGGCAGCATCCTGACCGAAATGGAAGCTCACAAGCAGGGTCCCAAATTAGCTTTTTTCCAGATCTGCCAATGGTGAGTGAATTGAGAAGATAACCAGACAAAAAATTATTTTATTTATTTTTTTTATTTTACTTTGCATTGCATTTTGTTTTAAAATGTATTTTTTGTTTTTATATTGTGTAATGTATTTTGTGAATTTCTTAATGTTCTTCACACAAACGTGATTACATTGTTGTTTATAGCATGTTTGTTTTGGTGGCTTAATGTGATTAATATTTATATTAAAATTTGTTTTGGAAAATGGAGTCCTGGCCAAAAATATAAAGATTAGACGACTTTTATGTATAAAAATCCATTAATAGTGCCAAACATATTATAAATATTATCTATAAAAAGTATTAATTTAAACCTATTTTTACTACCCAGAATTACTGTACTGTCAGATAAATTTAGAAACCTTAAGATAAACAAGATAAAATATGTCTGTGAATAGAATAAAGCAATTGTGATTTCCAGCCAGTCTTTAGAAAGCAGTAATAATGTGAAATGTGATGTATATTTTTAATTATATTGTTGTAGTTAGTTTTAGGTAAAACTTTCAGCTAAGTTTTGGCACTTGACAAGTGTTCATTTTTGATCTGTTTTATATCTGATAAATAAAAAATGTAACACACCAAATAGTGGATGAAGTGGTGTGTTTTAATTAAATCCAACTCTTTTCTATTAATACTTTTCTCTACTGAATATAATATATTCATTACCATTTGCCCTTGACTTATTGCAGTGCATTCTGGGATTACCGTATTCGTGAAGGATATGCACAGGCTGTATATTTTTGCTTTGGGAGCAAACTTCACATCTGGGGCACACCTGTGATGCCTAAAAATGGTCCCTCGGTGGGTAGCGCACCAGGCTTCGGAATAGAGCTACACATATATGCACTGAAGAATATACTAGCTAATGGTGGGTAACTTGGCCTCCTTCACTGAGCAGAGAGAGGTTGTGCTCCATGTTCTTGTTGAATCAGATCTAAACGATCACATTATATCTTGTAGTAGGAGAGAGATAAAAAGAACATGTGTCCTGTTTTGCCCTCATTTTCATGGTCCTCCATTGTAAATGGCTGTGGAGTGCCCTGGATTCTCATACTCCTTTATGAGTATTGATAGCTCTCTCTCTTTCTCACTCTCTGCCTCGCTCGCTCTCTCTCAACTTTAATGTTTTAAAGAGCAGACAATGTGAATTCGAGAGCTTTGTCGTTCCCGTCGCCATAGTAACCACTCCAGATTTTGTGGGGCCTGTTGTGATGGTAGTAGTGCTGTCAGTTAGTGGAGTGGAGGGCTGTGCGGGGCCATGCTGATCAGCCATCAGTCAGAACCCAGCATCCCACATGCCGCCCCATGCTTTGGTCCTCTTTGGTCTTTTTTTCATGTCTTTACACTGCAGCCGCATCTCTAGTAAGGTTGTGCCGAGACAATCGTATATCAATTCTGTGATTTGTTTTCTCACAATATTGCATTACTTCAGGTCCTTGTATTGATGTTTATTGATATTTATTTGTGTGTGTTTCGAATTAGGCCTCTAATGGTAGCAGGTTTAACTTGGTTTCTAGTCTATTCTAAAACACAGCTTGTACTGGTTAGCTGGTTACTAGCCATGTAAACTGTATTATTGCTCTATATGTAAAGTTATGCATATATACAATACATTCAAGTAAAGTGACATTTACTATAAAGCAAATTTCAACTTCCTGATTTTTTAAAATATATATATATATATATATATATATATATATATATATATATATATATATATATATATATATATATATATATATATATATATATATTCAATATTCAATATATAAAATTTGAATTTAAAATTAGAAATTAAATTGAAATGCATATTTAGCAGTAAAATAAACTATTACCAACACCAACATCTATAAAAGGTTAACATTAGTGCTGTCTATCAATCAATTAAAAAAAAACAAAAAAAAAAAAACATTTTTTTTCTGTAATTAATCATATAATTCTATTATATGATTAATTACAGAACTTTATCTGGGGGGGGGGTTGCTGTAAAATTAGAAAATAAATTGAAATGCATATTTAGCAGTAAAATAAACTATTACCAACACCAACATCTATAAAAGGTTAACATTAGTGCTGTCTATCAATCAATTTAAAAAAAAACAAACATTTTTTTCTGTAATTAATCATATAATTCTATAATTATAGAATTCTATAATTAATCACATATTTACATATATTGATATCATCATAATTTCACACTGAACCTGTATATGAATGTAGAAACAACATAAAGATAGTATATTTTAAATATGTGTTTAATGGCATCTTTTTACCAAGTAGCCTATTATTAATGAAGTATTGATTCCAATACTGCTACTAGTGTCTCTATTAAATGCATTTTACCTATTGATTATAGCCATTCAACACCACTGTATAATTAAAAGCCATTATTTTTAACATTTAATAGTCTCTGAAATATATAACAACTTTTAAGTGATTTTAAAACAATCTTCACATAAACTATAAATTGTATATGCATAAACTAAACAGATTGTTCTTATTCAAGCTGCAAAAGTTAATCAGCGACTAGAGCAGTCAGTTCTGTTTTTCAGTTATTCTTTTATTTCCATCAAAGACAGACTTCAGCAGATTTCACTTTAAAATCACCGCTGTCTCTTTAAAACCTGATGCACATGACACAGAACTGACACATATTCGATTCTCCCAACTCTTTACGGTCATTTAAGACTTTATAACTCATTTAAGATATAACTTATTTAACTCATTTAAGAATACGTTTATGAGGTAACTCGCCAAAACCGCGCATTTGTCATAATTGTGTGTGTTTTTGTCCGTTGAAGCGCTACTGGCGCTCTGTGTGAAGCGGCTCAGTTTTATGCGTACAGCCGAACGCGCAGCTTTTCAACTTCATTTGATAATGCTTTTTGTCCAGTGTTTGCGCAATTTCTCGCTAGAACTTATGACCGATAACACTGTCTTTATACTCGGTTAAACTAGAGTTGTGGATATCTCATAACTCCCTCATACAAGCGCTTGTCAACGCTGCCGTCTGTTGATGTTGCGGTCTCCGGTAGATTGTTGCTGTTCTTGTCTCTTACTTTTCTTTTTCGGCTGGCCCGGGCCAGTGTTGCCACCTTGTGGACAAACTAAGTAGTACAATAACAATTCAGGCCATATGTGCGACCTGCATGTACCTCTCCCTCGGGCCGGATGAAGATGATTGGCGGGCCGCCAATTGAATAGCCCTGGTGTAGGTAGTTTGAGTTGATTGACTATGTTGGATATGTTGGTGGGGACTTGTTTAATTCTACTCCAGAGTGAAGCTTGTATTGGTTAGCTGAGCTAGTCCATTTTGGTTTAGGTTGTCCTGGTAGACAATCATAAGCATTGATGTTATAACTAGTATCCATATTAGATTAGCTAGTTAACCTTGCTCAGAAACACATCTTGAATGGTTTGAATTGCCCGTCCACCATAACATGGCTTCTTTTTATATTATTTTATTTTATTTTATTTTATTTATTGTTTTATTTTATTTTTATTTTTAATTTAATTTAATTTAATTTAATTTAATTTATTTTTTATTATTATTATTTTTTTTTTTTAAAGCACAGAACCAAAGCCACATCCGAGCAACAATTTTAGTGCAGCATTTATTCAATGTTGCATTTGTATGCAACATTTGGATGTGTGCATAATGTTCTTAATTCAGCACGGTAAAGATTCTTATTTTCAGCCATATATGCCATGTCATTCTCCGCCCCTCTCTCTGTCCTGTCCTGTGCTGTTCTGTTCTGTTTTCACCTTGTCAGAGGACTGGGCTGAGATCTGATCTTTGCATATGCATTATTGATTCACAACTCTTCTCTCACACTGACCAGAGCTCACAATGTCCTTTATCTCCCTCTTTCTCTCTCTCTCTCTCTCTCTCTCTTTCTCTCTGCATATTTACTCACTCACTCACGCACTAATTTTTGATTTCTAGATCCAGACATTCAGTCATCATTGCAAACAGACTTCTGAGAGCAAACTTTGTGTTATCTTAAATGAAATGTCAGCCATCATGAAATGAAACAAATGTATTAAGAATTTTATAAATATATAGTCTCAAAACAAACAGAGACTGCGAAATATCACAAAATAAAAATCTTTTCATGACTATATAAGTAGTCATGTATAAATAGTTTAATACTTTTCAGTTTCATGTACATGCCTAAAATAATTTTTTTTTTTATTTTTACACTTTTTTTATTTTATTTTATTTTATTTTATTTTATTGTAGAGTAGAGTAGAGTAGAGTAGAGTGGCTCTTTTAAATGAAAGGTGGGAATTTCATTGCTACAGCCACCATACTGACCCATACATTTATTTTTTCCCCTGTACATATCTCTATAAATCTTTCTTATACGGTCCCTGATGTAACGCCACACTGGTGTATTATTGACTGTTTTATACCTGTCCATCAAAAAGTCATCATTCGCCCCCTGATCAGCTGAAGCACATGACACAAAGTTCAATGAAATCCATATTCTTTCTATCTCATAAGTGACCTCATATGCCCAGCGCCTCTGGCATCACTCTGAGCCCTTCTTCTTGCCTTCTCAATCCTCTTCTATCTTCTATCTCACTCTTCACCACTGCTTCCACTTCTCTCCTCCCACAAACCCTGTTGTTCTGCTGTCTTAGACACCTGCACCAGGGGTGAAAGCTCTCCCACATATACACGCCCCATCCCATCCCAGCCTCGCTGACCCAAAACTCGCTTTTCCTCTTCCCGGTTCAAGCTCTCGCTCTGGAGGTACGAGCGTGGCGTTCGCAGGCCGAGTGATGCCCATGTTTGCACGTGTAACTAAGAGAGCAAAAGTGAATGAAAGATAAAGAGGAGGAGGGCAGAGGTGAGACAGAGGAGAGAATAAAAGAGGGATGAGGATGAGAAAGGGAGATGAGAGGGCTGGAGAGCAGTGAGAGAGTGGGGAAGAAGAGGAAGAGTGGGCTGCTATTTTTACAGCTCTCTACAGGGAGCCCCTGTGGCATACCGCTATCCATCTTAACACCGTGCACACACTGAGACACAGAGAGCAGATACTCTATTTGTATTTGCTCGTTCTCTCTCTCTTCTCACCCTCTTTACTGCGTCCTGATCCCTGCACACCACGAATGCCACAGGGTTAAAACTGTTACACTCTGCTGCTCTCTCATCTCTTTGCCTATTCATTTTTATTTTCCCTGCTTTGGCTGTATTCACAGCTTTCTTTGCTGTTGCTTGTGTGCATTTTTTTTGTCCTTGTCCTAATTGTTTTATTTATTTTTAAACTGATCGCTGAGGTAAATGTTGCTATCTCTTCCTTATGTTTAGGGCTGTGTCATAATGCATAAGTCATAATATACAATTTGTGCTACAGACTTGAATTAAACCTCATGTGGCTTGTTGAGGAAAGGTATGCATTACTTTTCCAAGTAGTAGATCTCAAATGTTGTGTTTGAAATCATTTAGTGAGAGAATATTTACGGCATTCACTGTAGAACTTCTGGATCATTTTATAAATATGCATATGTGTAGTGCAGTGCTTCTCAACCTTATTGACTCAATTATGTACTGGAATTGTGACAGTGCTGTTTGCTTTCTTTTCTTTTTTATTTATTTTCGTAAAACACTTTTAACATTTACAAGATTCAAGATTCTGATTCTGTGTGTTTTTAATTAAAACAAATAGATAGCGAGGGGGAAAAGAAATATGAAACCATTCAAAAGTTTATTATTTTATTATTACTTTTTTAAAGAAGTCTCCTATGCTCGTGAAGGCTGTATTTATTTGATCAAAATACAGTAAAAACAGTAATATTGTGAAATATTATTACAATTTAAAATAATTGTCCATTTTAAAATACTTACTTTGTATTGGTCAAAATTATTGATTTTTCTTTTATGCCAAAAATCATTAGGACATTAAGCAAAGATCATGTTCCATGAAGATATTTTGTAAATTTCCTACTGTAAATATATCAAAACTTAATTTTTGACTAGTAATATGCATTGCTAAGAACTTCATTTGACAAGTTTAAAGGCGTTTTACTCAATATTTAGATTTTTTTGCACCTCAGATTTCAGATTTTCAAATAGTTGTATCTCGGCCAAATATTGTCCCTTCCTAACAAACCATACATCAATGGAAGGCTTATTTTTTCAGCTTTCAGATGATGTATAAATCTCAATTTCAGAAAATTGACCCTTATTACTGGTTTTGTGGTCCAGGGTCACAAATGTGATTTTTTTTTTTTTTTTTTTTTCCACCTGTGATTGCAAAGCTGAATTTTCATCAGCCGTTATTCCATTCTTCAGTGTCACATGATCCTTCAGAAATTATTTCAATATGATGATTTATTATCAGTGTTGGAAGCAGTTGTGATGCTTTTTTATGTTTTATTTATTTATTTATTTATTTATTTTTATTTTGGAACCTGTGATTCTTTTTGTCCAGGATTCTTTGAGGAATAAAAAGCTAAAAATAACGGCATTTATTCAAAATAGAAATCTTTTGGTACAATATAGACTACCATTCAAAAATTTGTGGTGAGTACTTTTTTTAAAAAATAAATTAATACTTTTATTTAGCAAGGATATAATACATTGATTTAAAAAATGAAGATTTTTATTTTTACAAAAGATTTCTTTTTAGAATAAATGCTGTTCATGTCATAGTCATGTGACCTTTAACATCAGCCATATTTCTAAATTGGCCTCATGGGATAATAATGCGTCCACAAGATTCTGACACAGATTTTCACATATTATATAGTGGGAAAGTAGATTTGTAGAATGATTTATTTTTATTTATTTATTTTTTCACTTGATTCACCTTCTTCTTTATGTGGTAGAAGAGTAATGGAACAATCTGAGGGTCACATCCAGACTGACCGTGAGCCAAGACAGAGCATTTGAATTAAGATTTGCAAAGGCACTCTCTGTACCCGCCGTATGTGTATCTCTCCTCCCTGCCGTCTACACAAACATCGGTGCTTG